>VMOF01000320.1:18922160-19108586 GCA_011764245.1 Trialeurodes vaporariorum
TTATTTACCTTACTAGTAGGTTAAGTACTAATAGTACTACCCCGGAAGGGTTGATGACGTTAATTGATTTACGAGGGTGCCGATTACATGCGTGACTTGACTACTGACTTCGCGCAGCAGTTCCTTTGATGTCCGCCGCGCCGCGCTGCCTCTGTGTAGCCACCGTTGCGAAGAGATGCGCTGTGGATCCGTCGCGTCGAGCCTCAGACAGCCGCTGTTCAGTCAAGGTAGTTCAAACAAGGTATGGGCAACAAAGCGCTGCTTTCACCGCCAGGGGCGCCGCGATCGATTTCGAAATTTGACGTCATACGGGGGACTTTTCTGATTGGCTGAGAGTCGATGGTGGTGGTCAAAACCATCAACTCTCAGCCAATCAGAGAAAAGTCCCCCGCATGACGTCAAATTTCGAAATCGATCGCGGCGCCCCTGGCGGTGAATGCAGCGCTTTGCCCATACCTTGTTTGATCTTGGTTTGATCTACCTTGCTGTTCAGTGTCTGGCTGGCACTCAGACAGGGAGGTCACGTCCGCTATTGGCCGCCGTAAATTTTTTGACGAAAATGCTCGATTTTAAGACGATTCGAATCTAAGACAAGGGTCGAAATTTCGGGGCAAATTTGGGGAAAAAAAACCTCGTCTTAGAATCAGACAATTACGGTATTTTAGATTCTTTTATTTTATTTTGATTTATTTTATTTTGATTTATTTTATTTTTATTTATTTATTTTTATTTATTTTATTTTTATTCATTTTATTTTTATTTATTTTATTTTTATTTATTTAATTTTTATTTATTTTAGTTTTATTTATTTCATTTTTATTTAGTTTATTTTTATTTATTTTTCAACAGAAAACTCCATAATACACAGAGACAAGAGAGACCATGCACTAGCCAATCGTGCGGTGGACAGTTTTATTTTCAGGGACTCAACAAAACAACAGGGGGAGCAACATCCAACGGCTTCTATGTGGATTGTTGATCAACGACCAAAACATTGATATGCTTCATTCTGATTGGCTACTGACATCAACATCTTCACTCAACATTCCACGTAGGAGCTGTTGGACGTTGCTTTGTTGCGATCCCAAAAAAAAGTTGCCACAATGGGCAAGATAGGTAAAGCTGAATACATGGCCTCTGTTGTCTCTGATAATACATGTGAAAAAGGCCAAACATAATCAAAAAGACAGTAAAAGGTAACTACGTACAAGCAGAGCCATTAGTCCTGCTTCGACGATTCAACGCAACCCGCTCTACACGTAGCCCGAACCTCGTTCGGTCTTGAGAGAACAAAAGAAAAGAAAGATAAGAGAATGTTAAAAGTACGTGTAATGCGGGTTGCGTCGAATCGTTGATGCAGGACTTATGGTTCTGCTTGTACAAAAATCGAACTACACATAAACAAAAATTTCTTTGGTTCCAGTTCCAGTGTAAAATGCTGAAAACTTGACATAGCCAAAAAGCAATTAGTGGCACTATCCATCAAATTGAAATCTGGAAATGTTTCATCTGGAATCACCTTAAGATGTAGTTCTGACAAGTCTCATTGCTTTATGAGTCATTCTGGAGTTTTCTCCAATCCCTTTCCTTTGCCTTTGCTTTCTTCACTGTCTTCTCATTCAAATTTAGTTGTGACTCTGTCCTTATAATCTTTGTGTTGCTGGATTTTGGTGGTTTTGGTAGCGGCTTGTGCAATCTGCTAACCGTGCTCTTTTATCATTTTTAAGCCTTTGCAAAGAGCCTCACCAAAGAACTCATTATTATTTAATGTAAAGAACCTTATTCAAAATGAGCCATTTTGGCCCTGAGGAATTTGTTTTGGATTATTCTTCCAATGGATAGAGCATCGTTTTGCGGTTCTAAAACTGGGTTTGTTTTTGTCCTAGCCCCTCTAGGAGCGGCGGGGGAGGGGGTCAAAGTTGAAACCTATTTTCGTCAATAACTTTTCACAAAATTAAGCTACGACTCTCAACTTTAAACCAAAATGTTCAGCGTAAAAAGAGCTTTCTTTTGATGTATATGATAGTGTATTTATCTCAATTTTCAAGGTAAAAATTGCAATTTTTTGTTTTTTACAAACCCAAAATTTTTAAAATTTGCAATTTTTAAAGATGAATACCATCTTCGATTTTTTTTAAAAACTATCTAAAAGAAAGCCATTTCTTTGTTCTTCCAAATGGCGCAAAGTTCATTTGTCGGCAATGAATACTCTCGGGGATATGATCGGTCAAAGTTGGCAAGGTCGCGAAAATTCTTGAAAGTTGCGCGCTCCAAGGGTTCGTATTTGGCGCCTCCTTATACGTACAGTCACGAAAGTTGAAAACGAGCTTATGCAAGTTGTCAGAATAACTTCTGCGCAAGAGGGGGGGGTATTTTGGGTGGCGTAGGGGCATAATTATCGACGGAAATCGGTATGCAGCGTTGCCAAATGTTGTCGAAACTAACATACGTTATGTGTAGGAATACATAAATAAAGTTGGATGGAATAGTCGGAATTTATGTTCTGAAATTTGGCAAACACAGCTGAAAATATGGTTAGTGGTAAACTGACGGATGAGAGATTTTGTAAGTACAGTAAAAGCTCGCTGTGTCGGACGCTCAGTTACTCGGATTTTTCGCTGAGTCGGATTTTTTTCCCGGTCCCTTGAATTGCCCCATAAGACCAATGTAAAAAACGTCGACATAAGTCGGATTTTTCAGAGTCGGAATTTCGCTTGTCTCGGATTTTTTTCCGGTCCCGCGATGACTTTTTTTTTTGTTGAGTGGGACAAAACTGCAGATAAACGAATAAAAGAAAGTCCAAGAACAGATTGCTGAGTTCAAGTTTTTGTGTGCGTGTTTATGTCATAAATCAAACCAGCCGACCCACCTTTCATCTCTACCACACGCCGACTTCGCGGCGCCGCAGTGAGTGATGCGTCGTGATAACACTGCAAGGACCCCGAGGAGAGTTTCCAATACGATCGGCATTTAACCAAAGACGACTCCATGCCACATGGCCAAAAAAATGTTGAGCCCTTGCTAAGTCGCTATAAGCAAGAGGTACGTGCTGTGTAAAACGTACGGTCGGCAAACGTTCGCTCAACATTGAGGTTATGTAGTACTCCTCGTACACCCTTCACAGGAACCGGACGTAAAAGACTTCTGATAGTATAAGAAGTCTTTGGTCCCGGAAAGGACTGACTTTTTGGGGCCCAGTGTTGCCATGGTGGCATCATTGTGCTACATGAAGCCGGAAACGGAAGACGAAATACGACAGGGTGACAAGATGAGGAAACTGATCGGGAATAAAGGGAGAATGGCACGCGACACCAAAGTCTTGGCGCGACACGGAACACTTGGACACTAAGGAGAAGAAAAAGGGGGAGGGGTGAGGAGTCGGTGAAAAGTAAACAAAAACAATGCTGAGTTCAGAAGACATGATTCATCAACGACACGAGAAAATCTCTTGCGTCGGTGTGATACCTCCCCCCTCTCCTTCATACCAGATGGCACTATTGAGACGAGAATGGTCCGATTAGACCCATTCCTTCAGACACCTCCAGCGCCAGCCAGATTCAGCCGCGAGCCGCTGTCGTGCTCGTGGCGCCGGTTCAGCGGCAGGCGGCAGACATCGTGTCGCAAGGAAGAATCTGTGTTGCTTCGCGGTAAAACTGATAAGGGAGTTTGTTTAGTTAAGCGGCAAAACCTCTTTTCCCACATCCGAATTGCTGACGCAAGTGGTGAGTACGAAAGCTCCAAGAAAATACTGGTTTTACCGGGAAACTTCGCGCTGAGTCGGATTTTTTGGGGATAAATCCGACTCAGACGTAATTTTCATGAGTCGGACTTTCGTTAAGTCGGATAAAAACCGCGGTCCGAAGACGATCCGACACATCGAGCTTTTACTGTACTATGTATCTCTTGCCTGACAGCCGCCTTGCACAAGCAGCTTCGAAAGTCATCGCCTCCGCTTATCTCCGCTAACTCACCTACAAATGGGATGACATCTGATAAAAGTACTATCTTTAACACACAGATAATGCACCGAATTGATACCGATGACATAAATTCCAACTATTCCATCCAACTTTATTTATGTATTCCTACACATAACGTATGTTAGTTTCGACAACATTTGGCAACGCTGCATACCGATTTCCGTCGATAATTATGCCCCTACGCCACCCAAAATACCCGCCCCTCTTGCGCAGAAGTTATTCTGACAACTTGCATAAGCTCGTTTTCAACTTTCGTGACTGTACGTATAAGGAGGCGCCAAATACGAACCCTTGGAGCGCGCAACTTTCAAGAATTTTCGCGACCTTGCCAACTTTGACCGATCATATCTCCGAGAGTATTCATTGCCGACAAATGAACTTTGCGCCATTTGGAAGAACAAAGAAATGGCTTTCTTTTAGATAGTTTTTAAAAAAATCGAAGATGGTATTCATCTTTAAAAATTGCAAATTTTAAAAATTTTGGGTTTGTAAAAAACAAAAAATTGCAATTTTTACCTTGAAAATTGAGATAAATACACTATCATATACATCAAAAGAAAGCTCTTTTTACGCTGAACATTTTGGTTTAAAGTTGAGAGTCGTAGCTTAATTTTGTGAAAAGTTATTGACGAAAATAGGTTTCAACTTTGACCTCCTCCCCCGCCGCTCCTAGAGGGGCTAGGACAAAAACAAACCCAGTTTTAGAACCGCAAAACGATGCTCTATCCATTGGAAGAATAATCCAAAACAAATTCCTCAGGGCCAAAATGGCTCATTTTGAATAAGGTTCTTTAAATGGAGAGAGTCCATTGTTACCAAATTGCACAAGCCGCTACTGCTGAATATTCATACTTAATCAATTATGTAATTTGATTTTTTCTTTCAGAAGGTGCCTCAACGTCAACAAGTCGTAATTCTGGTGAAATCACTCCTGCCATGTTAACAGAAGCCGTCCAACAAGCTATCAATCCATTCTCCACAGAAAACACTCTAAATCAGGTCTGTTGAGAAAAACAAACAAAACAAAACAAAAACAAAAAAACACAAAAATTGTGTTCAAATACATTGTTAAAAACAACCTAAGCGTGTAAAAGTGTTTGTCTTATCGGCCACAAAGGTTAGTTTTGGTGGATGAGTAAGTGATACTAGAAAATTTGAGCTGACAATGAATTTAAAAAGTTAAATTAAAAAATAAAATAACTTATGGTAAAAAATAGATTAAAAACAGTCGTTGAAGTGAATATTGATAAGTCGTAGCAGAAAGGGTACATCAGAACAGAGAGAACAAGAATCTGTGTTTATGATTGGAAACTCCGAGAGGCCAGCAAAGTTGGTTTGAAAATTCCAAGACACAGGCACTTGAAGAACTGCATATGCAATTTTTTCAGGGAGGTATGTGGGTACATGAGTCAATGGGTCTGTTGCAAACTTTTGCTACAACGATTCAAAGTGTTCAATCCAATGAAAAATCGAGTGAAAAGTCAATTGGTGGCGTCAGAAAGTCATAAAATGCAATGATTAACTCACAAGAGGCATTATTACACGATAACGAAAGATCCAAGATGGCGCACAGTGTGGGGATATGGCCGAAATAGCTAGACAAAAGTCGAAAAATCAATGTGATCAAAATGAGGTGAAATTGGTCTTAAATGATAGCTGAGAGTATGCTGATTAAGAGTATATGCATCAATGTTGTGATTTTATGATGAGGTAAATAGTTACAGAGCTTGAAATCTACCCTTGATCGTGGTATTGATGTAAACAGTTGGAATCCATTGTTAACGCTGAATAGTTTCTGTCAATTTACAGTCTAATAAAGTGAAAAAACGAATCAACTATTGAATGAAAATTGTAGACGAAGGTGTGCAGATGCGTTTTGACACATTAATTTTCATTGTAGACCTTATTTAAAGTTTTTTTTCAAGCTGAAATAGTGATGGTTTTTAGACGTAATTTTTCCGCGAAACCTCATTTTTATTAGATCGTAAATTTTGTTTCCCGCATTTTCCCATAAAAATCGTTAGATAATATGAAAGCCTGTATCTCAGAGAACAAATCCATCTAAGGTTTTCTTGCTAGTTTTTGCTAGTTTTTGAGATATCTTCATTTCAGTAACTGCGTTCCACTCCATTTTGACGATGTTTTTCTCCTCTGTGATGCTCAATGCTCGGCAACACGCTGTCTCACAGTCCAAGTGGCGCTGTGTTTTTATTATGCTCGTCGCACGTACCACACTGCATTCTTGCGAGTTATCCTAGTGGATTCGTACTGGACACGCACGTCAGTAACTTGGGTTCGATCCCCGCCGGAGAAATTTTTGTAGCAGAATTTCTCCATTTGAATCGATTTATAATAATCGCTTCTTCAAGGAATTAATTGTTTCGGGAAAAATCGATTGTTTTGCACATATTTAAATGGAGAAAAGCCAGTGTTGCCACATTGCACGTTTCGCCACTGATGAAATTATTTCGATACATTTTAATGCATTTTTTTTATTTTATCAAAAGTTATTAGAAAGTTTTTTATTTTTCTTCTCGAAAATAATTTGAAAGTCAGATTTTTACGCAATTTTTTTAGTTTCGGTCGGAAAAAACAGCTCTTGTAAAAAAATAATGTCTCACTGAGAAGTGACAGACCATAATTGTTTAAATACTTTGATCAAAACCATGTTAGACGTTAGAATTTTAAAGATCTGACTTCATATTCGAAATCAGCGACGTAAAAAACCCCCGCAACCATAATTTTAATCATGAAAAAGGGAGGGAAGACTTTTGTCTAGCTATTTCGGTCATATCCCACACTGTGTGGCGGAGCAATAGACTGTTTTAGTAGAGCGATATATCGTATCGATTGCCGTCCGAGGGCCTCTGGTTCCAAACAAACTCTGGTTCAATGTAATTTCCCCATAAGCGAACTTTTGAACGGAAATTTAGGGTATTAAATCAAACAATTAATGCGACCTTGTTGCGATTATGAATTCTACGTCCTCGAAAACGCTTAATTATGCCTGGTTCCTTGACTAATACTGCCGAAAGCAATAAGATATTACAGATTAAATGTTGCATTTGTAGGTTAGAATCGCCCGAAATCCCGCCAATTCCACAACAACAACAATAACATTTGGGTGATTCCAACCTCCAAACGCATCGTTTAATCTGTAATATCTTGTTGATTTCGGCAGTTTTACGGGTGGAACCAGACAAAATTAAGCATTTTCGAGGACGGAGAATTCATAATCGCAAAAAGGTCGCATAAATTGTTTGTTGTAATACCCTAAATTTCCGTTCAAAAATCCGCTTATGGGGAAATTACATTGAACCAGAGTTTGTTTGGAACCAGAGGCCCTCGGACGGCAATCGATACGATATATCGCTCTACTAAAACAGTCTATACCGAGCAATTTGTATGCATACACCACAAACATCCAAGGATGGCCAACTTTGACAACTTCACTGGAGGTAGAGGTTATGTGTTTGTTTATGTTGTGATTGGTTGTAAGGTTGGCTATCCTTGGATGTTCGTGGTGCATGCATACAAATTGCTTGATATTTCTCCGCCATCTTAGATTTCATTAAACACCTCTTGTGAGTTTATTATTGCATTTTATGACTTTCTGATGCCACCAATGTACAGTAAAACCTCCAGTTAACGAATCTCAGGGGACAGAAAAAACTATTCGTGAATTGGAGTATTAGTTAACGAGAATTTTACGGAAAACCCCGTTTTTCAGCTTGTAGAAACAAAAAAACTCGAAATTTTCCGATCCACGTGTTGGAGCCCCTTCATTTTACGATATATGCAATAACAGTGTGTGTACGGTAGATTCACATCCTCACCGCTAGGAGCCAGCCAGCTACTCCCGTCCCCCTCCCCTCTTGCAGCTGGCGCCAGCCGCCAGACTGCACTGCGCATACGCGGCACACTGTCTCTGTCAAGCGCGGTCCATGTTCCAACGCGTTTGAACGGAAACTCAGCTTCTGAGCTGCGCGACTCCGATCCGCGCATATCAGCGGAGCGATAGAAATTATGAATACGGCTTGGAACTACGAGATTTTTCTGAGGAAATTTGTTAAAATATGGTAAAAATGGTCGGCGGACCACAAATTTTCTTCGTTAATTAGAAAATTTGTTATTCAAAATTCGTTAATCAGCGTCTTTTTTTACACAGGTAAGATAGGACTTTTGACGGGACCGGCGGAAACATTCGTTAATTAGAGGTTTTCGTTAACCATAGTTTTGTTAATCGGAGGTTTTACTGTAGTTCTCAGGTGATTTTACATTGTATTAC
Source organism: Trialeurodes vaporariorum (assembly GCA_011764245.1). Lineage (NCBI taxonomy): Eukaryota > Metazoa > Arthropoda > Insecta > Hemiptera > Aleyrodidae > Trialeurodes > Trialeurodes vaporariorum. The sequence goes on from VMOF01000320.1 coordinate 18,930,429, forward strand.
ACTCTCTTAATCATTGTAGCAAAAGTTTGCAACAGACCTATTACAATAGAAATTAGGATAGTGGAGTTTGGGTGTGAGTTTGGGTGATCCCAGAGTTGACTTGTTCCAACTAGGGTTGTGCGGTACCGATTTTGGTATTTTTTCGGTATTTAGCTCTGTCTTTGACTGCAGCCTCTAAATGAGTGAGATTGATAAAACTGCCGTGGGTGACTTAAGCCAGAAGCCAACTAAACACTATAAAACTGTCAAAGTATTGATACATTGCATTCCTGCATCATAGTACCTTCAAATTCCCTAATAGTTATGTAAAATACCGAAAAAATCAGCCAGTTCGGTATTTTACATAACTTCAAGGGAATTCAAAGGTATTATGATATAGAAATGCTACTTTGACAGTTTCATAGTATTTAGTTGGCTTCTGACTTACGTCACCCATGGCAGTTTTATCAGTCTCACTCGTTTAGAGGCTGCAGTCAGATATAGCAAAATACCGAAAAATACCGAAATCAGTACCGCACAACCCTAGTCCCAACCTTAGGACATAGACAACATGTTGCGCTACTCAAAAAGTCAACAGTTTTTGGCTAAAATTAATGAATTTATGGGAAAAGCACAAATTTGAAGAACATCGGCACCTGCGAGCATACTTCAGGAAAGTACCATGAAAGTTGCAAGTTGAAACGTTCAAAACGAAAGCGGGGATATCGACAGTACGAAAATTCCAATAAGCCTCAATGAGTGCGAGTGAGGCAGATTGACGTAGTATCTCTTGCTCTTACTAAGCTCCGGAGTGAAATGAATTTACAATCTTATGGCTGGAACCTGGAACCCTCAACCAATTTCGCTCGTTTTGGGCTCAAAAAAGAAAAAATCCATTAAAAAATCGTGCAGATGCTGATGTTCTTGGCTTTTGCGTTTTTTCTTCGTTTTCAATTTAAAATGCCAAAACCATGTTTTTTCCCAAAAGTGACCACTAGTCACTGGATAGTGCCACTGCACTATCCATCAAAATGAAATTTGGAAAATTTTCACCTGAAATCACCTGAAGGAATGCTTGGAGTCTAGTAACCCTTTTATTCTTTGTCTTTTATTGCTTTGATTTTTTGATGAGAACTGAACCTACCTAATATCAAATGGCTCCGATTGTTGCAGGGATCAAATCATGAAGCTCAGTTACAACAAATGGTAGAACTTGGATTTACTGATAATGTGATTAATGTTCAAGCTTTGCAGATGACTAATGGTGATGTTCATGCAGCAGTAGAACTTGTATTAAGCGGCGCCCTGTCAAACGATTCATGAGGAAGAAAAAAAAATCCGAAAAGTTCAAACCTTTTGCAAGTGTAATTTTTAAATTTCTCTTTTAATTTACCTCTAGTCATGCCAATGTGCAAGTGCACAATTCTTTGATGAAATAATTTGTAAGCTAACCAATCTTTGCTCAATAATTGTCATCTGAGTGTTTCTTTTTCTTTGGCTCTGTTGCCGTAGTTGGCGCAGCATAAGTTGAGCCCTTTAAAGGCAGCGGGCCGATTGTTTACTTTTTCGTTAAACTGACATCAAAGATTGTCAGTGACTGACGCTATTGATGGAGGACTTGGCCGTTGCTATGGTAACGGTAGTAAAATTTTCAGTTAGCTGTAGCATTATAATGGCTACTCATGGGTAGCTGTTAAAAATGGGCAATTTAACTAGTTACCATAGCAAAAGTCAAGTCTTACAATGGGGCTGTTGCACACTTTTGCTTTAAACAATTTAATAGTCGATTCTGATGTAAAAACCTCTACAAATTTCAATGGCAGCACTAAAAACTTTCAAAATCCACTCCTAAGCTCAAAAAATGCTTTGGTTTGTGCGAGTGTTATGGTGGCGTAGGGCAGTAATAATGAAAGATACCCATCTAACAATAAGCTGCCAATAGTTTAAAGTGCTGCCATCAATATTTTTGGAGGTTTTTCCATCAAGAAGTGACCATTAAGAGACTACTTAAACTGGTGTCACTAGATGTCACGGTTCTGTTCATCGGATGTGGATCACTTCTCTGATGACTAATTACTGTGTGAATCATCCTTGTCAGTATAGAGAGAGTGACTAAAGTAAGGTAGGAACCTCCCATTATTACTGCCCCATGCCATCATTACACTCGCGCAAACCCAAGTGTTCATTGAGTTTAGGAGTGGTTTTCAAAAGTTTTAAGTGCTACCATAGTTATTTTTGTTGGTTTTTACATCAGAATTGACTATTAAATCGCTTGTAGCAAAAGTGTGCAACAGCCCCATTCTAGACTAATGGTATCACTCGTAGACAGTTTTAACGATTTATCTAATGTAAAAGTCAACAATCAGCCCACAGGTAGAAATTCACAATGTTGCACTCGGCGGTTTGACCCTTGTCATTCTACGTGTATTCTGCTCAGACCTAAGTGACTAAAGCAGTAGCAGCATCAGCAAGCAATAGCCTGACACTCAGTACTTAGTTGCCATTTTCTTTTTTTCACTTACAAACTACGCGGCAAAAAAGTTGTGATTTCTACCTGAACCCTCTAAATCCGGTGCTATTACAAACCCTTCTCACCAACAAGCTACAGCGATAGAGAGGATTAGTGGAGCATGATATTGAAACTTCACGGAGGCAGCCATGATCAAGATTTTTAAGTGGGTCGTTAACGACCCAATGGGCATATAAGGGCGTTAACGACCCAATGGGCATATAAGGGTTAAAACCATGTTAATTTGGTGGTGCAAATTTGTATTGACGTGATACAAAGGGTTAAGTCCAAAAAACTTTTTTCTTGCCGATTACCTTTTCAAGGTCTAAAAATGGAATTTCAGATCAGTTCAAAACTTTTCCAAAATTTCCTTTGAATGTCCTGAGGATGTTGAACTCTCGTTTTTTTTTTTTTTTTTTTTTACTGGGTGACTGCTTAGGGCTCTACTTGTCTTACGCTAACTGTAGGATGGGCCACAGCTTAACCTTCTTTTGCCCCAACACTTTACTCTGATATTAAGATTCAAAGTTACTGTTAACAAATTAAAGAACGTCAGTCGACTCCTTATATTTTGGTGCAGTTAAGCTACCTGCAACACTTATCTTAACCCTTTCAGACCTGGAGTCCATTCCAATTGACATTTGAATAACATGTAGTCTTATGGAAAACATAAAAATACAACATGCACATCAATTTAGATGAGGAAACAGCGCTGAGATCAACAATGTTGGTCAAAAATCCGTTCCTGAAGAAAGGATTTTCAGGTCTGAAGGGGTGAATGGATTATAGAATTGCAGTGTGCGTATTAGAGCCAAAATCTTAGGAGTTGACTGACATAATTTAATTTGCCGACCATTCAATCATGGAGTTGATGGTAGAATGTAATACTAAAACTTAACCGATGTAATTAGAGTACCAACTCAAGTTCTGATCTATGAATAAAAACAATTTACGTATTTAAAAATGGAAACAGATTTTTTAATTCCTTCTTTCATCCTCTTTTCTTCAAACCATTTAAAACTAGTTTTTAGGGGACAGGGACGTCTTCATAGCAGGAGGCTCCTGACTTTTGGTACACTCTGTATTTTTACATCCAGAATGAGATTTTTTGTAACCTCACAATGTATCTGTGTCCAAACTCATAACCCAAAATTGTGCTTAATGTCTTGACAATTTTAGAGATTTGTGTCTCTCTTTAGCTTCATCGCATTAGTTGCAAGTGATATAAGGCGGGGTAATTTATTCATTTGTAAAAGGAAAGAGAAGCAAAAATTCAAATTTTTCTGTAAACTTTTATTTGTTTTGGTATGTTATTAGCATTGTTGCCACTGTACAGCATCAAAAATTTGGGAATATTTACAAAGCTAAAAAAAGGAAAAATTACACAAAACAATATTATTAATAAATCAATAAAATGAAATAATAAAGAAAAAAAAAACTATTTCATGGTACAAAAATTTTAATTTCTTAAATTAATTTTACTAGAGGAACCAAAAAAGAACATTTCTGATCTAAAAATCAGGCAGGGTTTCCTGATGTAAGTTTTCCAATTACATATTTAGCTTAGCTTCGATAGAGTTACAATACTTTTATTTCAAAATAGTGACGAACGAATTATTTGAAATCAGTTTGCTGTTGTTATTTAAAGTGAGCAGTCGATTGGAAACCACTAACTTTTCAGTTCTTAGTTGGTTTGCACCACAAGACTGGTTCAATTGAAGATTAACAAGACAATTTTACAAGCAGATTCCTAACTTGGAAGATCCCTTAGATTAATTCTGTCATTTTTTTCTTTTTGGTGCTTACTCAACATTTAGATAAGTGTTGTATCACAGTTTCAGGTTTACTTTTATTCATAATTATTTGATTTTTACTTTACACTTTTTGGGAGGTCAATATTACATAGACACCTATACAGATTTATTCACATTTTTTTACACTAAAAAAGTCATTGAAGTTCTTCAATACAAATTTGGCTTTTACAGCTCTGAGCAATCAAGCAAAAACTTTTAAACTATATACATTTGATTTCAGACAAGAACACACGAGAATAGTGAATACACATGCTTCTGTGTGCAATAATTGCCAGTCTAGGAACGATTTCTGACCACTTTTACACCGTTGGAAATTCAGTTTGGATTTTCATAGGATCAGTTCAAAGCCTTATTCATGAAAAATTGAATAGTTATTATTTTCTCTACTAGAAAGAAAAAAAGGGGGAAATAATCTACAGGAGAAGCAGGTTCAAGGTTCTTCTAAAACAATATACACTTCTCAGCCCACCTCTAGACTGTTTAATTATAGAACGCAGATATATATGAGTTTTTTCCTACAATATTTTTAATTAATTTTTGAGATGATTGCAAACAATACTTGAAAACATGATATCTTTCATTTTGTTAATTTGATCTAAATCCATTGTGTTTTGTAAAATGTAGGTGTCTCCAATTAAAAGAACAGACTTCAGTCTGTTCAAAAATATGGCAAAAGTTTCAGTGCGTAGTCCAAACTGAGTACTTTTTATATTCTGCTGACTGCTGATAAATCATCTCATGGGGAGCCAATATTTTCAATTGAGAGGAAGGGGAATATAAATCGTTTAGACAATATTGTCCTTGAGAGCAAAGTAAATGTGGTTTCATGTCCTCCAGAGACAAATTTTTGACAACAGTGATTTTACTTTTCAAATTACAAACAGGTAGGGTTAGATCATTTTTTTTTTTTTTTTTCTTTCTTTAATTTTCTAGGAACGGTTTAAAAATAGGAGGTAAACAATTTGGGTTTCTTCCCTTTACCGATTTTTGGACCTGAAAAAAAAGCAAACATGCACATAATCTGATACCCTGTGGTTTGAAACTTTGGTAAAGCCTCACCCCTGATTTTCAGATTCGTCTCATTGTCTGAACTATCCTACATCTGTAGAAAAAATGCAATTTAAGACGCTGCTTCTTTTTTTTATCCAATCCATTCTCTCCGTATTTAATTTTTCTCATTTCATTTTTGCTTTCGTGAGAAGACTAAATAGATTTAACAAAAAAAATAGTTTTGCACACTCACTCAGAAGATCATTATGATTTGTCATTGTCGTAGCATAATTGTAATAAAGTATCACTCAGTCTTAAGAGGTGAACTATTTTGTGGTCTGTTGTTAAACCTCGCAAACAGCCGCGGTATCTATTGTAGTAAGCTGACGGTAGTCCATTTGGAAGTGATGGTGCGCCCCCTGAAACAATTTAAATCCTTTAAAATTAAGTGGGTACTAGAGATTAGTTAATTTTTATTTCTCTAATGTCTTATGGAACTTGAAATCAGATCTTGCAAAAGATCAACCATTCTACTTAGTACTAGCAGAAAGACTAAAATTGGACAAAAGTTAGAAGTAAAGATTCCTTAGTATCATGTGTTTCAACTCACAGCAGTTGCTGTCGCTAGTCAATTCTACGTCAGAATGGTCGCCTCTCAAGTCATTCTGAGACAACAAGTCTCGAAAAAATTTCTCATCCTAAATTTCGACGATTAAACCCCTTTCAATTTTTTCAAATTTGATTGGGGAAAAAATTTCGAGTTAGTGATCGATTCCTACGTATATCCAGCCAAAAAATCCATTGCATTCGTTCCTGGCACGATGAAACGACTCGCGGCCTGGTTATGAAGATTTTTTGGTACATTCCGGCAGCCTTCATTTCGGAAGGATGCAACCAATCACTACACTGCTTTCAAAGTGCGATATCTCGAGAACGGCACTCCGATCTAGCCGGGAATGATCTCAATCGATTTGCCGGACAAATTTTAGTCGGAGTAGACACCTCGCACTTAAATCTAAGACAAAAAGTCTCAAAAAAAAAAAAAAAAAAAAAAAAAAAAAAAAAAAAAAAAAAAAAAAGTCACAAATTTCGACGATGTAACCCCTTACGATTTTTTCGATTTTCGTCGGGGAGAAAAATTTCGAGTTAGGCATCGATTCCTACGTAATCGGACCGCAACAATCCGCAAATCGATCCGAAGCTTCGTTCTCTTGGAATCGGCAATGGAACCGGAGGAACCGGCTTTGTTCAAATCCCGAGGAGCCTAATTCGGAGAAACCACCGATTCCTCGAGAAGGAGTCCTCGAATCGATCCGGCGACCTTAGGAATCGATTTCTCGGACCATTTTACGTCGGAAAAGTCACGTCATAAGCCGTTCCGCGATACTTCGATTTTCCGGCCGAAGAAAACGGCGATGTATAACCCCTTACGATTTTTTCGATTTTCGTCGGGGAGAAACATTTTGAGTTAGGCATCGATTCCTACGTAATCGGACCCGAGAAATCGATTGAGACCGGTCCCCAATCGATCAGACTCGCGGTGGCTGAGTTATCGAGGTTTTTTGGTTCATTTTGGGTTCCTACATTTTGGAAGAATGCGACAATCTCTACAGGTTCTGAAAAATGCGATATCCCAAGAACGGCTGCTTCAAGTCAGCCGGGAGTCGTCTCAATCGATTCGCCGGACGATGCACATCATTGCGATCGTTCCCGACACGATGAAACGGCCGTGTTATGAAGATATTTTGGTACAATTCCGCAGCCTTCATTTTGGAAGGATGCATCAATCAGTATACTGCTTTCAAAGTGCTATGTATCGAAAACGGCGGCTCCGATCCGGTCGGGATCCCTCTCAATCGATTCTATCATCCACGACCGATATTTTTGTACACATTTTTGTTGACTTCCCTAATTTTGAATAAATTTTTGTTTGGTTTGAGGTTGAAGAAACATTCTTCTAATCATTTAGCACCTGTGTGTATAACATTCTTTTAGCGAGTTTTAGACCGGCATTTTTCGGAAAAAGTCAACTGTTTGCAAGAATGGAGCTGTTGCAAACTTTTGCTACAGGCTTATTAATAGTTAATAATGGGGTAATACCCTGTAAAAATAACGATTAGCGCACTAAAAAATCACGAAATCCACTCCTAAACTCACAAAATGCTTTCAAATGCGAGACCGTAATGGCGGCCGAGGCCGCGGTTTTCTTATGGCAATTGGATGCTTCTTCTTCTTCTTGTGTGGTGTTGCGAGAACACCTCTTGTAGATGGCGCTGATTGAAGATAGGGAACCCCTATGAAAACCGCGGCCCCGGCCGCCATTACGGTCTCGCGTTTAAAAGCATTTTGTGAGTTTAGGGGTGGATTTCGTGATTTTTTAGTGCGCTAATCGTTATTTGTACAGGGTATTACACCATTACCGACTAATAATAAGCCTGTAAAAAGCCTGCAAAAGTTTGCAACAGCTCCATTCACCAAAGTAGTGATTTAGGGGCCTACAAATCAGTTTTTTTCAACAGAATGGTGCTGACATTCACACAATTTGCAAATTTGAATTTTTTCATTTTTTTTTTTTTTTTTTTTTTAGCATCATGCTTAATGCGGACAAATTTGCCTTCTAAGATTAGGCAATGACTGTGTTTGCAATCGATCATGCTCACTGCCTGCCTTTTTCCTGCCTCTTCCACTTTCACGAAGATTAGGTTTTTTAATGGAAAAAGCATTTTCCTCGTCAGATCGCTCTGAGAAGTTATAAATTTTAGCCTACTGATCTTTCTATCGTTTCTCCGTGTTCTCGCAGCCAGCAAACAATTAAAAGAAGGACCTATTAAAAGTATTTTGGGTATTTTACTGTTCCCATTTACGTTTCAGTAATTATGATTTTCTAAGTAGGTACCAAATAATATTGCATTCATTCTTTGAATAGAACGTTTAATATATTAAAAATAGATCACTAACCAATGAATAACTTCGAATTATTCGAAAGAACCACTGCTCCAACACTTGCTTGAATCCGTACTGGAGGCTCATTATCTATTCGAAGTAAAGCCATCCTTTTCCTTCGCTGCACTGTTATACTGTGCCAAACTCCATCACTGACGTAGATCTGAGAATGAAGAAAATAAACAAATAGGTACTAAGTGGATATAGAAGTGATTTGCTGGGACATTGTTGTACTAATTGCTATCAAATGGTAACCATCATCATGAAGATAAAGAAATTTGCTACAAAAAACAATTCAAACGGCATATGTATAAAATAGTCCACGTGAAGGCTTCTTTTTAACCCCTTAAGGGCCAAGTTAGTTCAAGAGAACACCGCTTCTCCGTTTCTACGGGGAAGGTAGTTAACTGTTCGTACTTGATGGAGTTGGAATTGCCTATACGACGAATTTAAGGTGCCCGACGAGATCTTATCTTTTACCTATTGTAGTGTTTCCATATACAGGGTGTTGAAAAACTGTTCCTGAATATTTCAGGGGCAGATTTCACAGGTCAAAATAAGACTTTTTTTCCCTCTAAGCATGGGTCTGAAATTGCAGTCTTTTCGAGTTACAATGTTGCAAAGTTTCCGAAAAACAAATTGGAAATCTGTCATAACTCCCTCGTGAATTTTTCTTAATGCTCGTAAATAGGTACTCTGGTGTAGTTTTAGGCGTTTTTGCCGATTTTGGCCGTGAAAATGCTGTACGCAAAAATTTGAGGGGGGTTATGGGGGTTTTTCTTGATTTTTCTCACTTTTTTTGGCTAAATTATGTGAAAACATGCTTTTGGATTCATTGAACTCAAAAACGATTAGCATTACTCAAAAGTTCGTAAAAAAGTATGCGATTTTTGTCACTTATAAGTTTTTCTAATTCGTAAAGCATTTCCGAGAAAATCGTCCCTGAAGTTGCAGAGGTCGGCCAATAATCGCATTTTCTTTGATTCTGTCAATTCTTGGCCGACTTCTCCAACTTCAGGGACGATTTTCTCGGAAATGGTTTACAAATTGGAAAAACTTGCAAAGGACAAAAAATGCATACTTCCTCACGAACTTTTGAGTAATGCTAATCGTTTTTGGGTTCAATGAACCCGAAAGCATGTTTTTACATAATTTGGCCAAAAAAAGTGAGAAAAATCAAGAAAAACCCTCATAACCCCCCTCAAATTTTTGCGTACAGCATTTTCATGGCCAAAATCGGCAAGAACGCCTGAAACTACACCAGAGTACCTTTTTAAGAGCATTAAGAAAAATTCACGAGGGAGTTATGACAATTTTTCAATTTGTTTTTCGGAAACTTTGCAACACTGTAACTCGAAAAGACTGCAATTTCGGACCCATGTTTATAGGAGAAAAAGGTCTTATTTTGACCTGTAAAATCCGCCTCTGAAATATTCGGGAACAGGTTTTCAACACCCTGTATAATTGCGTTTATCCGAAATGAAGACGAAATCAATGAGAAAAAGACTAGAGGAGAAAAACGAGTATACTCGGGCTTGGCCCATAAGGGGTTAATGTTCTACCAGCATAGCGCACTATGCCGTAAGTCCATTCTCTCTCTCTCTCTCTCTCTCTCTCTCTCTCTCTCTCTCTCTCTCTCTCTCTCTCTCTCTCTCTCTCTCTCTCTCTCTCTCTCTCTCTCTCACTCTCTCTCTCTCTCTCTTCAAGTGCGTAGCCATTGACCACACTGTATGGTTTATCTAGCCACAGTAGAGAAGTGGGGGAGCGAGCACCATCTAGTGGTGAATTTGGGATACTGCGTTCACGGTGGAGTACCACGACTGGCGCGAACAGCTAATCCTCTTACAGCAAATAACAGTTTCTCTTTCAGCCGTGATCACGCTCAGAACAGCAAATAAGTGTTCGGCGAGAATCCTAAACAGGAATTACTGAGTCAGCAATAATGTTACGCTGCTATTTATACTTTCCAAAAGTGAGTTTTGCTTCATTGTCTTGCGTTTCTAACAAGCATTTTTGTGACAGTAGCAAACCCGGTGTCCGGAAGTTTCGGTGCAAAAATGTCGACGCCGGAAATCTCGGCGCAAAAATTTCGGCGTGGGGAGATTTCGGCGCGCGGAGATCTCGGCGCACGGAAATCTAGGCGCCTGATTTTTTTTCAAGCGGTAAAGTTAAGTAACGTCGAGCGGAGTTAGTCCTTGGATTGATTATGGGGAGACCATTTTTTTCTTCTGTTAAATCATAATATTTTCAACTTTTCCTTCACTCTTATCCAGGTTAAGGACTGGCCAAGAGTTTTTTTTTAGGGGGGAAAGTTCTCCCCCCCCCCCCTAAAGAACACTCTTGGGCGTGTTTAAAAAGTTTTTGTAAGGGGTGTAAATGGCTTTTTATCAACTTGCTAAAAAAGAATGAATAAATAGATAAATATGTGGAATATAAATAGGTATTGCGGGTGTATACTGCCCTTGTCGAATTAATTGGAGAAAATTTAATATTGCAAGTTGTGAGCAATTCCTCGAAGAAAGTCTAAAGTTGTAAGATTTTTGAAGTCTTCACACAATTTTTCCAATCGCTGTGTCACTGCAGCATATTTTTTCTTTTGTTTCGATTCCTCCTTCTTCGAAATGAATCCCTCCAGTCTCACTCGAGTCAGTTTTTCTTCACTTTTGAACGCATTTATAACTTTCCAAATAGAGGGGTGGCTTGCCATGAGAAGAGAATTTTAGTTTTCAGCTATCATCATTTTGAAGGAAAAGTTGAAAATATGATGATTTTACTGGAGAGAAAAAAACGGTCTCCCCATAATCGATCCAAGTACTAACTACGCTCGACTTTACTTAACTTTACCGCTTGAAAAAAAATCAGGCGCCAAGATTTCCGTGCGCCGAAACTTCCTAGATTCAGCGAACCCACGACCATATTAGCAAATGTTTAAAAGCGCTATTTCAGCATGTTGTAAGTTTAGTTTCACCCGTTTCACTTGTTAAAAGAGTAACTTTCGCATGACAATAGGCGACTTTAGCCGCGCACGAGGGCTAAGCAGCAGAAAAATTGTTTGGCAGAAATAATCATTTTTCTACTGCTCGGTAGCAAGTCATTTTTTTCGGTGTGCGCTGGTGCGCACAAACAGATTGCTCGTTTTTATATCTAGATTGTGCCAAAATAGAGATACCTACATAAGCATAGGTTGAGACATACAAAAATTATTAAAGACTTACGTTTGATCTAGCGCTGAGAAGCCTCTGTTCCTTGCCTAGATTAAAACTTAACTCTATAGCTCCATCCACGACTGCTAGAGCGAAGTAACTTCCTTGATTAATTTTGCCTCTGGTTGACCACAACAGTAGTTCATTCTTTTCCACAGTCTTTATTGACAGCTCATACTTGTTCGTCCGCTTTCCTTTCCGCCTATCAATAGAGTAACATAATATAAGTCGTTTTGATTTCCCCCATAATTTGACGAAAGCCTCTCCTCTTGCGTAGAACAATGCAATAGGTAAATGTATGTAAATAGTGTTTGAAATGTCACAAGTAGACTGTATTTCTTTATTCGTCTGTCAAAATGTCATTTATTTTTGTGTACCGGGTGTACCAGACCACGCGGATAGGGATTTTTTCTCAAAAACTCCTGAACCAAATGATTTGAAACAAAAAATTCGGATTGGGTATCGACCCCAAATTTTCCGTTTTCGATATTTTCGAAAGCCCCCGATGCCCCCCCCCCCGATGGCCCCTTGGGGGGTTTTGGAGAGGGGCTCAAACACATTTTTCAAGTTTTCTCGAAAAAGTCCCCAAAAAAGGTGTCAAAAAAGTTCATATTCGTAAATTAAAGGCATTTGGCAACATTTTTGCTCCTATAAATTTTTCTAAAACGCCCAAATTTTTGGAGCTATAGGGGCTTTGTTGACATTTTTTAAGTCGGCCCTTGTGACCACCCTGTTCATAATTTCTCAAAAATCATTATGGATTCTGAAAGAGCAAATCAAGACCTTTTGATTGATGTGCCACATGTTACCTTAAAATGAAAAAATAATGTGTTTGTCGCCAAATCAAAATTTTGGGGTTTAATTGGCTTAAATTATAGAATTGCGCCAATTCTGCAATTGAAGCCCCAAACTTTTGATTTGGCGACAAACACCTTATTTTTTCACTTAAAGGTAACATGTGGCTCATCAATCAAAAGGTCACGATCCGTTATTTGAGAATCTTTAATGAGTTTTGAGAAATAATTGTAAACAGGGTGGTTACAAGGGCCGATTCAAAGAATTTCAAAAAAGCCCCTATAACTAAAAAAAATTGAGGTTTTTGGAAATGAATTAATAAGAGAGAGCAAACATGTTGCCAATTGCCTTTAATTTACGAATATGAACTTTTTTTATACCTTTATTGGAGGTTTTCTTTTTTTTTAGAAAACTTGAAAATGTGTTTGAGGCCCCCCCAAACTCCCGAAGGGACTATCCGGGGCTTTCAAAAATATCAAAAACGAAAAATTTGGGGTCAGTTGCCTATGTTACTTTTTCAAAGTAAAAGAAAAGTAAAGATTAAGAAAAAAACACCGTTGTAGCTGATTTTCTTTTCAACTATTCGTTCAAAACTTTACAGCCTCAACATCTTAATATCTTACAATGGAATAAGTCTGCAGTCAAAATCTGAAACACAGCCTGAATGGCTAGTTAAAGCTTTTCAGCTCCGAAAAATTGGGGCCATTTCACATTTTCTTTCTCATGGCGAACGAGTGTTCGCCATTCGGAAGATTGTAATACATGCTAACCAGTAGGTACGAAAGCGCCTGAAAAGAGTTTAGTTTGACCAAAAGGTAGAGTTTGACTTACTCATCATTAAAGAAAGTCGTGTCTTCACTGTCGTACATATCTTCCTCTTCTTCAAAATCGTCATATAAATCTAATGTCCGTTCTAAATCCATCACTTCTGTCGGATCAGACGAGTTACCAATGCTAAAAGCAATTCAGCAACAAGTCATGTTAGTAGGATAGAAAGCAAGAAGAAAGTTAAATTATATTAATCACTCAGATTTGCGTATCTCTCATACCAATTGGAAAATGAGGGAACGCGTAGTATCAACAGCCACATTGGAAAGTAGAAGGACCAAATCTTAGCAAGGAAAGTAAAAAGAAAATCCCATTCTAAAGTTAATTTCTGCATTAGGTGGCCATGGAATTGAGAACCGTCAGACCTTTCATAATATGGAGAAAAATCAACCAGCAGCAGATATCAACCAAATTACAAAATGGCAATCAGGCCAGTACTTTTGAAAATAATATCATCATTTACAACTTCTACTTTTATTTTTCATAGGTTGAGATCTAAAGTTACAATAGAGAATACTTATTTGAACATACCGCAATTAGGATTCCTCTCTTCTCTTTTGCCAAAGTTTTCGTTGGCCCATAGGGAATATTTGTATTACTGTCATGAGTTGGTTTTTTTTTCTTCAACCAAAAAAAGCTCCCAAGATAAAACGCTTAATAAGTTCAGATTGATACAGGAAAAAGGGTTCTGAAATTACAAGGGTTGTCCGTAAATTAAGATCTCCAAAGCTGTTTCACATAAAAAAATAATTTTATTGAAAAAACAAGTACAGATTCTGAAAGCTTGAACTCTTGGCTTTTTTTCTACGTAGTCGCCATTACGATCAATACATTTTTCATGTCTCTCAGAAAGCTGTTTCAAATTCGCGTCATACCCCTCTCCCGCCAACTCGCATAGTGAGGAATTGACAGCTTCTTCGAGCTCCTCAAGACCCCCAAGTGTTGTTTCAAGTAGGGGAACAAATAATAGTTTCTAGGGGCCAAAACCAGGACTATATGGAAGGTGGTCGATGGTTTCCCACCCGAATTTGGCGATGCGAACTGTCGTGACGAGGAGGACGTGAGTTGAAAGCGGACGTTGTTATGACTCTTTTGGTCAGCCAACCTCTCCTTTTGTTCTGTATTGCCTGGTGCAGTTTTGTCGGTGTCTTGCAGTACATTTCCTCGTTGATTTTCGTACCTCTTTCAAGGCAGTCGACCAGCAAAACACCTTTTTTGTCCAAGAATACAGGCCACAGGGCCATACAGAACAAAAGGTGAGGTTGGCTGACCAAAAGAGTCATGACAACGTCCGCTTTCAACCCACGTCCTCCTCGTCACGACAGTTCGCATCGCCAAATTCGGGTGGGAAACCATCGACCACCTTCCATATAGTCCTGATTTTGGCCCCATGAAACTATTATTTGTTCCCCAACTTGAAACAACACTTGGGGGTCTTGAGGAGCTCGAAGAAGCTGTCAATTCCTCACTATGCGAGTTGGCGGGAGAGGGGTATGACGCGAATTTGAAAAAGCTTTCTGAGAGACATGAAAAATGTATTGATCGTAATGGCGACTACGTAGAAAAAAAGCTAAGAGTTGAAGCTTTCAGAATCTGTACTTGTTTTTTCAATAAAATTATTTTTTTATGTGAAACAGCTTTGGAGACCTTAATTTACGGACGACCCTCGTATATGATTTACCGACTTATAATTGGGTTCATACTGGGAAACAGTATTGAGTGTAGGTATACTCGTGTAAATGGGTATTTCTTAATATTGTTGAGGATGAACAAAGACATAATTTGAAGAGATATGTTTTGATTTGAAACTTTTAGCATTCGCCGAACTACCTATCTTGCGAAAATATTCACGTCCGGTCGTCCCCGCTTTGCTGTTTTTTTTTTGCTCTAAGAAAGCCTTTCTTGTATAGCGACAACTGAGTCTTTTACAACAAATTCATTTCATCACAGTTGCAATTTAAGCTGGTTTCAATTTTTCAAATTCTTTAAAAAAAAAAAATTGAAGACTCAGAGCATGCGGTCATACTGAACGATGCGAAAGCTAACAATACTCGCATTAGATGGGATAGGATAAGGGTATGTGAACAAACAATCGACTTCAGTATTTTAGACCAGAAATAGGCAAATTCAATGTTCAAACATCATCAGAGCATTAAACTGAGAGATGGTTTTTATTTTTTTAAACAATTTATGCATCTGCTTTTCACTTCTAAAAGGTTCTGAGCATCATCAAGTACAAGATTTGATGACTGTTGAAATGGTTCACTATCACAACCTCTCGAAAATAAATGTTTATGTTTAAAATATTTTTATGTTTATTTATTTTTTTCATTTCCTAACTATATGTATACTGTATAGGTAGCCACGATATTGCATTTCCTACTCAGGGACGAAAAACTTTATTTGGGCATTTTGTGTGCAACTGATTGTGTAGAGAAAGGTGATCGAGCCCCAAAATGGTTCTCTTTCCGATTTCAATATCATTTAATTCTCTCTCATTAAGTCTACGACTTACATAAATAAGTAAGCAAAGAGGTGAACAATTTTTCCAAATACTTCTCAGTATAATTCTACACCTGAATGGAAATTTTATTTTGATAAAAACTATGTTATTCAGACGGTAATTTGTCCTGAAATACAAATCCTACCAAAGGCGTTTATTTTACTCCGTTACGGTCACGTAACAGGGAGGTTGATTTTGTCCGTTTGGTTAATTTTTTCCTGTTATTATGTGTTTTTACGTTTTTTCTGTTTTTACAGTCCCTCTGACAGTAACTTTCTGTAAAAAATAACTTTTATCTCACTTTGATCATTTTTGATAGGTTCAGTGCACCTGGTAACAAACAATCTCCGCTATCAAGAAATCGTTCCGATCTAACGTGATCGGCATACCTATCTTAAAGCTATTAGAAGTCACATTTATGAATGATTCTCCAGCTCTAAGACTAATGGAATCAAGAATGGAAAGGGTGGTAGTTTCTGAAATATAACTAAATCGACGATGGTTAGTAGAAAGGAAAAGAAAATAGAGCAATAAAGAACAAAATAAGGGAAGCAACACCAACACAAAAAGGAAAGCGGAAAAAGCGAAAAAAAAACTTGGAAAGAAACCATAATCATGCATCACAATCAATTTGACTTGACGAGAACTAAGGAGTGAAAATATATACCTTTTATTCAAAGGTGTACTCTTTTTGGGATATTGCAAGTAAGTTTCACCATTGAAACTAACAGCTACCTCAAGTTCTGGATTTTCTGTTGAAATTCAATAAAATTGTTAGGTTTGTCCTTCATGAACACAAATGGTATAAAAAACCACATAAAATGATACGAGCAGGGGTGCGCATCTAATCGCACAAAATACTTAATAAACAAAAGATTTTCCTTTGTTTTCCTTCTACCTATAAAATGTTGAGAAGGGTAAAGTCTAGAGGAAGCAAACTTCATGATGTATGATAGGTCTTTTCTCTTTTTACCTACTACAGATCGGCTAGATCACGATCGATTTCGAGGGGATAGAATTTCGTGCATTTTTTACAACTTAAAGCTTACATTTGATACTGATAATACGTAAAATCAGATACGAGCACATGGTAGTTGCAGGGATGAGATGCGTTTCAAAAGTGGGAAAGAATATATGTTGGTGTGGTAGAACAAAATGTTGCGCTATTACAAAATTTATTCACAAAATCAGACAAGTTATGAAAGTATTACTGTTTTGATTCTCGCTGTATCCCTATGGATGTGGGGCTCTTGCAAACTTTTGCTTTAAGCAAATTAATTGTCCAATCTAATGTACAGACCATCAAAAATCACGAATATCACACTAAAAAAATCCTAAATTTAGTAATAAACTCACATTACTTCTATAACGGCAAGATGGCAATGGCGGTTCGACGCAAGTATCATGGGAGATTCCTGTCTATTGTGTCACTTTCTTTACGGAAACACAGATATGATATGTCTCAATTTAGATAGGAATCTCCCATGGTACCTGCGTCTCTCCGCCATTAAGCCCGATTCTGAGAGTGAATTTCGTGATTTTTTAGCGTACTCATCGTCATTTTTACAGGTTTTTGATACAAAAATCAACTCTTCAATTCCCTATAGCAAAATTTTGCAAGAACCCCATTGCTGACAGGACCAATTAAATGGACATTTAGTCGTTTTAATGCTTTAGTCGTAAAAATGCAAACTTTTTTTTCCATTTCAATCCAAGAAACGCACCTAATTTTATCATACTCATGGACCTACAATAAGCGTACCCACATTAGAGGACTCATGTCTGGTGGGGCAAAGTGCCGCGAAAAAATGAAACATCTCTACGAAACATGTTCACATTTGAATTGGAAAGCCCAAAAGCAAATCGCAACAAAGGGGTGCACTTAAAAGCGCGATACGAAAAGTTAAATTTTGATGCTTTTTGAAACTTTCTGGGTACCTACACCCTTTTGCAATATTTAAAAATGATATTCTTGGCCAACAAATTACGGAAAGATTGAACAAAAATATTCATTGTGCTGGAAACAAAAAGGGTAAAGAAGCGAGCTTTCTTTTGTGGTCTGAATCTTTTCAAATTTAATCTACCTATGTGTCATTGCGGAATACAAACACGATCCATCACTTATCAGATTCAACGTAAAGTTATTTGCGATTGTCAACAATGAAAGATAAGTATTCGCACTTGAGATTTTCATTCAAGTTCACTTTTAAAATTTCGCTCGCGTTTTTGAAAGCCTCCTGGAATAGTTTTGGTTTAGGATAAAATTCAATTACTCTGAAGTTCTAAAACCGCTATCTAATTCGTCAGTCTATCTGAAACGTCGAAGGATACTCGTCAGGTAGCTTTCAACAACAGCAAAAATGTTACACCTCTGAAAGTCGCTTATTTACGGTTAAAAAAGGATATCTGTGTGCCGAATTTCAAAGGTGGGTACACATTCTTAAAACAAAGTAACGGTCAAAACAAAAAGATAAAATGGAAGCTAAAATAGCACTTACGTTGATCACACGTGGTACCAATGTACGGAGGATGACATTTACAAGCGAAAGATGAAAGAAGAGGTAAACAGAGTCCGCCGTTTTGACATGGGTTATCTATGATCGAGCAAGGTGCCCCTTGGTATTTCGAAACCTGGTTGCTTTTACGGTTGAACAATCGGATTGGTTGACCGTTCATGAGAACTCGTTGTATTGCCCCGTTCAAACCGGTTGTGATCCCGGCCTCTTTACTCACCTCAGATAAAGACCTGAAACGATCATATTGTTTTAAAATAACATTTTTGTACTCCAACCCATTCAGTGAGAGAGAAATCAAATTTTGGTAGTTTTGCTTGCTTTGGCAAAAACAGTGCAATGTGGGTAACAACTAAAAGCTCGTATGTCGTATAAGAGAAGTTGTAGATTCACAGCGTGTTTTTTTTAGATATACAGGGTGTGGCAGACCACCCGTCCACTATCTTTATCTCAAAAACGGCCGAAAATTGAGCTTCGGGGGCAAAACTTTCGAAGTATATCGACCCCAAGGAATCCAATGAAAATATTTTCAGCCCCCCAAAACCACCCCTTGGGGGTTATTTAGGGGGGTGGGTACCGGTATCTCGAAAAAATCAAATAGAAAGGGTATGTTTTGACATTGGAATCTAATACGGCATAAAAAAATAAAACTTTTTTATCCCTGAGTTTTTTTTCTAAAAACCACCCTTTTTTGAGTTAGGGGTGGTTTTCAAAAAATTTAGGGGTAATCTTTGATTGACCGCTGTGAGCCTCCAAATCATCGGATTTCAAAAAACTAAGAAGTTTCTGAAAGGGCAGACCAAGGGCTTTCTTTTGATGTATCACATGCCTTTTTTTTGTGAAAAAGGGTACAAGGCCCCCTCACCCCAAAATTTTGGGGCTTCGGGGGGCCCTACGTAAAAATTTTCAAATGTAAAGGTATGGCTTGTGATACATCATTCGAAAGGTCTTTCAGAGACGAAAAAAGTGATACCCCCAAAAGTCGTACAAACAACCCCCTTCCAAAATGGCGGCCGTTTTAAGGTTAGGGGGCTCAAGGGGGGGACCTTCAGAAAAATGATCCAAAATTGAACGATACATGGCTAAAAGGGTCTTAAAAAGAGAAAAATAATGGTTCAAACCGCGAGTCAAACCGACTTTTCAATCCAAAGTTACGGCCGATTGAAATTTAGGGGTGCCTTTTTGGGAAATCCAACTACCCCTAAATTTCAATCGGCCGTAACTTTGGATTGAAAAGTCGGTTTGACTCGCGGTTTGAACCATTATTTTTCTCTTTTTAAGACCCTTTTAGCCATGTATCGTTCAATTTTAGATCATTTTTCTGAAGGTCCCCCCTTGAGCCCCCTAATCTTAAAACGGCCGCCATTTTGGAAGGGGGTTGTTGTTACGACATTTGGGGGGTATCACTTTTTTCGTCTCTGAAAGACCTTTCAAATGATGTATCACAAGCCATACCCTTACATTTGAAAAGTTTTACGTAGGGCCCCCCGAAGCCCCAAAATTTTGGGGTGAGGGGGCCTTGTACCCCTTTTCACAAAAAATAGGCATGTGATACATCAAAAAAAAGCTCTTGGTCTTCCCTCTCAGAAACTTTTTAGTTTTTTGAAATCCAATGATTCGGAGGGTCACAGCGATCAATCAAAGATTACCCCTAAATTTTTTGAAAACCACCCCTAATTCAATAAAGGGTGGTTTTTAAAAAAAAAAAACTTTAGAATAAAAAAGTTTTATTTTTTTATGCCGTATTAGATTCCAATGTCAAAACATACCCGTTCTATTTGATTTTTTCGAGATACGGGTATCCACCCCCCTAAATAACCTCCAAGGGATGGTTTTGGGGGGCTGAAAATATTTTCATTGGATTCCTTGGGGTCGATATACCCTATGAAAGTTTTGCCCCCGAAGCTCAATTTCCGGCCGTTTTTGAGATAAAGATAGTGGACGGGTGGTCTGCCACACCCTGTATATATGTACAGTGGATCCCCGGTATCCGCGATTGGGTGGCAGAAAACCAGAAAAATGTGGAAACAGCGTTGATACTTTGGAAAAGAAAAATTTCGTGGGTTCAAGCAGTTTAAAACTGTACCTAAATCATAAATCGTTGACTTCTGTCTTAAGAAACAACAATTTTACAGCAAATACTTCTACCGTCGCGTCGTCGGCCTGAAAAGCATCCAATTCCGTTGCAAGGAGTTACTCAATGTTGAGGTTAGTCCCGAGAAGATTTGTTCGTGCTTAATAATTTTGGACGTTAATTGGTGCTCTGAAATAGTAGGTTGATACTTCTGAAGGAAGCTGTACACGTATATTCATCAATTCAGGCAAATCTAAGAGTGACTCTATAGGTCCGAATTTTGAGTGACCGTAGTCGTTGAAGTCTTACTTGCCTGACTTACTTTTTCAATCTGATTAAAAAATTAAGTGCTGTTTTCGAATTCTTTAAATTCAAAATATCTGAATAATAATGGACTGAAATATAAAAAATACAAGTTCTTACGGGACTCCTCCAATGTAAAAGTTTAGTTCCAGGTTGAGCTCATTTAAGGGAGCTCCTGATGTCCCTTCAACAGCCGTTCCATTGTCCACTCGAAGGAGGCCTCGCCGGTCAATCCTGCTCATCTCTACTTTGTGCCACTCATTTATTGCGATGGGTTCTGGTGTTCTATAAGGGTATGAAAAATTGTCGATACAGTTGACGAGTTTGTGGAAATATAAACGAGACGATAAATTGTATAAAAAGTGGTTTGAACTTATCTCGCACACGAATTTTGAAATACAATTTGAATTCCCTTAATCTGGGCCAACCCTAACAAAAAGAAATGTATAGTAATGCAATCATATCTCAAAGTGAATGAGTGTTTGATGGGATTGATTCATTGTTCACCGCTGTTCTCAAATAAGTCGCGAAAAAAATACTGTAGAGAAAAAATTTAACGTGACTTTTGAATTCCAAAATATTCGATAAGTATTTGCAGTAAGGTGTGTGGGAGACTTCTAAAAGCTACCTAAATTTATCTACCGCTTAACACAAAGTTAGTCCGTAAACATTCATGGTAAGTAACTTTAAATATGGTTTGCTTTCACTTTAAACTTTTATAGCTTCTAAAGAATGCTGGACATTGAAGCTGGCGAGAACTCGGAAATTTTTACAAAAAGGACCTGAAGTCATTTTCGGTGCAATGTTGATAAAAAATTAAAGAGAAGAGTTGAAGTCATGCAACCATTTACAGCATAAAATCTCTGCATTTATTGTGCTGATAACTTACGTTATATTTGCGATGCCACTTCCTAAATCGAACCTGAACTGGAGATAACCATTGACCAAATTCAGAACGATGAAATCTCCTTTCCCATTGGTCATTTGACCATTGTACAAAATTACTCCATTAGGTTCTCGTGACATGAACCACACTTCCAATGAAAACGAACGACCGGCGCTTTCCAAACGAGGTAACTCAATGTATGCGTTTCCATCTGCAAACTCGGGTGTGAAAAAATCTTCCAAATCTGGATCAACTGAAAAAAAGGAAGATACACAAAATTTTTTGAAGAAGGACCCTTAGTTATTTAGGAACATAGTCAAGTTGAATTGAAAGCCTTGTTTTCATTTTTTTAAATTATTTGGAGTTTATTTCATCTCATGAACAGAAATACTGAAAATACCTTAATTAATCTATGAAGAATAAAGCTGCAAAAAACGGAAAGATAATGAATAAACAAGGGGAGATTGAATGGGTGGTTCTTTGCTCCTCGTAAAGAAAAGAGCCGTTTTAGTGTAATTCTACACTATGAAGAACTCTCACACTCCTAATAACGAGTCATAATTTTTTTCTAAAATGTAAAATTTCTATTTATTTGGTCGCTCTGTTATCTTGCTCTATGGATTTGAAAATAAATTAACTGATAATTCTAAAAAACGAATCGGAAAGGAATAAAAACGAGTGTCTGAAGGTTACGGCCTTTTTCATGTCTTAAATGGACTAAACGCAACGTTGCCAGATTGCACGTGCCGTCACGGAGTGCATCTTTGCGTTTGCCGCGTGCCACGGAATGAACGACTTGGCCGCTTCTCACTTGCGCCGTCCCGCAGTGAAACCTAATTTGAAGTGAAATCCAAAGAAACTAGTTTTTTTTTTCACTTTCTAAATTTCAAGATTCGAAGGACAGTAAGAGAGATGGTTTCAAAGAAAGCATTTCCGATTTTGTCAACTTTCGACTCAATTCAATCCAGTTTCAGAGACAGAGATCTGCTCTGAAATGCATGGATCAGAAGAAAATAATTTTAATCAGAGGTATTGATAAATGGAAGGTTTAGGTTGTGGATGCTTCCCTAGCAACTCAATGAATTTGAATGACACGGCTATAATCGATTTGAACTAAAAATGTGTCTACTTACAATGTTGACACACATTTCCTTTCCGACCGGGTAGACATTTGCAAGTGAACCCATTTTGATGAAGGGAGACGCATGTTGATCCAAAGGAGCATGGATTCGAAATACAAGGATCCGCACGTGACTCACATTGTACCCCTACAAATGTGAAAACGTATGATGAGACTACGTTCAATTAAGATGTGACGAATTTAGAATGATGTTAGAAAAATCTTAAGTATAGTTTTCTCGTAAAAAAACTGATGTTCTCAGAGGTAAGCAAACGTTTTATAGCACGATCTTGACAAAATTGGGCCAGTTTCCGTCGCTTTTACTTTCGTGATACGAAAATAATTTTTCCCCCGCTAATTCTAAAGCACGGATGCGAATGCCTTTGTGAAACGAATCTGATGAACTTTTATTTCGCACTGTGCTGAGAAAGTATTCAATCAGCTTTATAGGTGGAAATCCCTCTCTCTCTCTCTGCTGACTTTCAAAGAAAAAGATTTCACAATGTCTAAACGATAATAGAAATGAAATTTTCTCACACAGATCATATGCACTCGTAATTCTATTTTCACACCAATAGTTAAGAACTAATAAATTGTCGGGAATTAAAATTGTATACGTATACTAGGAATTTGTATAGGTTCAGCAAACCTGTAAAGCTGTCCAAGCATGAGCATGTGTAACTCTCGGCATCCACTGGTTTGCAAGTAGCTCCGTTGAGACAGGGAGCGCTCGAGCAGGGGTTTTCACCACAGTCCTCTATCCGGTGAGTCCTCACTACGAATGGGTCTTCTCCGCCATGCAGATATACTGTATGCCTGCCTATTTTCAGGTGTCTTATGCAACCGCTTAAACCCTGGTTTGTCCCTATATTCTCGTGAACTCTGGTTAGATACAAAACGGAAAGATTCATCAGAACACCTGGCCAAGAGTTTTGAGTCAAGTTCAAAAATGTTACAAATTAAGAAGCACTGAGGATTACGTTAAACCTTATGTTTGAAAGGAAATAACTTGGAACATTTTCCGCTTCTGAAAGGCACTTTGCTACAGAGCCAGTAATATCATATCCAAATAAACAATGGATAATAGTCGCTCCTCAAATTCACAGGGAGGCAATAATGCGTTGATACTTGTTGCAAATAAACTCTATTCGTGATAGCTATCACCGCAGGCGTAAAAATAACTGACCAAGATTTCAGTTTTAACATAAATAGTTAGATAGGTACTACAAAAAGCCTGATGTTTCTGAAACATGTTCAGTATTGTATCTTCAAAATTTATGATGACTGAAGCATCGAGCGCACCAGTCACGCTGCTTTTAAATTAGGTCTTTTTTATTCAACTACGACTTGAAATCATCATTAAAAGCAGTAGCACTCAAAAACGAGTTGAGTGTGGACATTCGACATAGATCTACATTGTGCGATAACATAAACATAATTCTTTACCAGTTAATCTGCACTGAAAAGATGAGACAAATTTGCAATGAATATATGTATTACTGACTGAACATATTATTGAAATATGAAGTACAAGTTCTAATTAAATCAAAAAGCAATGAATGGTAACGGATGTGTTACAGTGAGACCATTAATTACACCAATCAATGAAGAAGAAAAAGTATGAGCGAAGAGACAGAGGGTCATCGCTGTGCCGGAAATGAGTGTCTCAAGAATGAATTGAAAGAGGGGAAAAATGAAAAGAAAAAATAGAATGAGAAAGTATATACGAACGTGCTAAGTTGGTTAAATTGTATAACTCCATAACTTCCTTACTTTGTGATGTTTGTGGGCACGTAACCAACGAAAGCATCTTGAGAGAGGTCCAACGCTCTAAGTGTACCTAAAGACTGTCCAGCAATTGCCTCGGTGTTATCAACTTGCAGCAGACCGTCCCTTTGATAGCGTTTCGCGACAATTCTATGGAATTTTCGCATCGTCAGTTTATGTGGGGACGAAATCACGACTGGTCCATTCCCAAGATTATACCGAAATTCGATTGTTCTAAGCATGAAACAGAAAACCCATTGTTATCCGAGCAGGTAACATGTTGCTTAAGAACGATTCAATTCAGTCTGGCGCCTCGAAACTAATGGTCAAAAATGTTTCCACATCCTTTCGAACGAAACCAACTTGAAATAAAATGACTGAATACGACAGTAGAAACTAACCTTTTGGGCAAATTTATCCTATAGGCCGATGATTTACCTCGACGAGCCGTCGATAAAGAGCATTTTATCGAACCAATCAGAACTTGACTATAGATTGCAATCTTACTTCATCAGCCCACCGTTATATTTTTTTTAAATGGGCTAATCATAAGTGGCGGTAGCCACTCAGGCCAAGTCCAAAACCCTCAGCAAGAAACTGGTGTCCACGGACACTTATCATGCACCAAACGGTTCGTTTTTGTCAATCTGTGCGTTATTTGATTTTTGTCCACCGATTCCAAGGTAACCTTTGATTAAAACCCCATAACACCTGGTATTGCTCAATTTGTCTTGAAATGTATTTGTAGTAGGTGCGCTCTAGTAAAAGTTATTAGTTGGCGGCCAACGCCATGTGGTCCAATTATCCGCAAATTCAATTGCGGACAAGTAAAATCACTGGCCGCCAATGCATGTTTCACTGGTTGCCAATGCAATTTTAATAGCTTTTTAGTTAACAAGAAGAACTTAAGGATTATTTCAGCGTATGTTTGCTTTCATGCTGATCATTGATTTCAACGTTTTTCATTATTATTTATTTACCGAAAAACGATTCTGAAAAAAAGTTACGTATGGTAAATTAATTCGAGGAGGTTATAAACCAAACTACTTGAAAAATTCAACTAGGTAGGAACTTTCCTTAATTTCATTTTGAATGATCTTATTTACAACGAGGTATTCAGTTGATCCACTTACCCATTGACTATGGCGAGAGAGATGAAATCGCCGGTACCATCTACGTGCTGTTGATCGTATAAAAGGATTCCATTGTTTGAATAAGTTTTTAGCTCCATCTCTATGCTCAATTTGTGATAAGCCTTGATGCTATGCAATTGCGCATAAGATTGTCCGTTAAATGCAGCAATTTTGTACTCTGATGCCAACAAATAAAATCCAGATCAGGATTGCTTCGAAATAAAGTTCATTATAAATTCGCACGCAACACTTTCCTGCTTTACTCTTCGCTTTTCTGTAAATGTCTACGCAATAGAGCCGTTGCAAATTTTTTCGTTAGACTTATTAATGATTGATTATGGAGTGAAATCCTGTAAACATGACGATAAGCGCACTAAAAGATCACGAACTCCTCTCCCAAACTCAGAAATTGCTTTCAAATGCGAGACCATATTGGTGGTGCGATTACCGCCTAAGTCTTATGGCAATTGTATGCTTCTTCTTCTTCATGTGTGGTGTCACGAGCTATCTTGCTAACTATCTTGTCAGGAAGGAACTTATTGAGATAGGGAAACCTAATGTAAAAGGCGATAATCACCACCTTTACGGTCTCTCATTTGACAGCATTTTATGACTTTAGGAATAGATTTCGTGATTTTTTAGTGAGCTTATCGTCATTTTTATAGAGTTTTTTCCTCAATCTAATAACTGTTAATGAGCGGCGCTCCATAGATTCAGACGGTGCACAGATCTACATAGCGAAATGCAGTTTTTGAATTTTTTTTAATTCAATCGGTAAATAAGAGAAAGACGATATTCCTTCAGTAATTTTAAGATGAGGCGAAGGCAAATATTTTTTTTCTCTATATTTACTTTTAACTCAAAATTTAGTGCAAAGGAACGACAGTACAAAGCATTTTTTTACATTTATTTCGATGAAGAAGGTTTTTTTGAGACCAAAACTACAATGATGGTGCAAAACAGCGTTTGGTAAAGAATATGTGAGATCATAACTTTCAGTATTTCAAATTCTGAAAAAAAACGTGTTCTCAAGCAGACAATTCTTCCCTTGCAGATGTATAAACAATAAATAGTAGAATCGTCACAAACTACAGAGTCGTGCCTTGTCTAAAATCACAGATGAAATTGGGAAAGATGTCCAAATTTCAACTTTGCAATTTCAACTTACCTCTTTTTTCTGCTATTTCCGCGCAAAGAACACCTTGATAGCCCTCCTCACAAATACACTCGAAAAGTCCATGAGGTACGTTCCTACATCGACCCCCGTTTAGGCAGGGCAGAGAATCGCAGGCTAAAACCTCTACTGTTGGATCGATTGCATCAACTGTGCAACAGGGACAGAGGAAAAATCGAACAATTTATTTTAGGCAAAGCCCAGACAGGTTTAATTCGAAGTAATTTTGTTTATAATTCTAATTACTACTAGGTATTTGACCTTCGTATTTAAATGGGGGAACTATCATTTATGCTTACTCTGATATTTTCTTACTGCGTTTCGGTCCGTTCGATATTGAAATCAATACGCTCAAAATGTTAATGCGTTAAAATCAATATATAATACTCAGAGAATACATAATTTTAGATTCAAGACGATTATATAGTTTAGTATTGAATCCACGAGAAGAAATTTTGTTTTCAAGAGCTTGCATGATTTTTTCTGGTTCTAATAATGTGGGTGTCTGGTGCCATTACGGACGGAAACAGCCGTCAGATTTTTTGGACTATTAGATTTTTTTCTTCGAGAAATTAACTGTTGGCAAACTGGAATGAATTTGAGATGGATTTATATTAGGAATCTGATAGCTAAATATGCGGATCTCGTGAAATCAGGTAGAATTGTAGGTCACTTATATTCGAATTTGAATCATATCGAGTCCTATTTGGAAACCAATTCTGAGCACTCATTCAATTTATTCAAATATAGAACCTAAATGTCGATAAAATAATATATGCTACCGATAAAATGCGGAGGATTAGTGTTCAGCTGGAGAGCAAAAAATGTAAAAGAAAATTTTCTCCGAGAGGCCGATAATTTTTGTACTTTCTTCTTTCCTATCAGTCGAGGGCTGAGGGGCGTTCTAACCGATCCTTCTTTCAATTTATGCTTAAATGAGTACCGTGGAACGATTATTGAAGCATTAAACAGCTCTAGTTGTTCAAGCTGAATGCTCTCAATTTTCATGTTGCTTTTTTCCCTTCTCTTTCTAGTCCCTTCTCCATTTTCTTTTGAGGGATTCAGACCATAAATATCGCAGTAATTTTCTCGCTCTCTAAAGCCTTCTAGTGGCTTCCAATGTCTCTAGATTGTTTCAATAAACGAGGGCTATTGGTTTTGTCATATTAAAGTGATTGCGATTAGGGGTTTCTTCCGGTCGTAATCATTTTTTGAATCCACCTCATTGACTTAAGAGCAACTCAAAGACTATATTTAAAAGTATACTTTGTTATTACGAGTGCCTCATCCCTTTCCGTGCAATTTTCAAAATGAGACTTTATACGAATAATGAGGCGTGGGCTTTCACGCTAAACGAAATTACTTTGGAAATAATTTGTTGATCAAAAGTTACTCGTTAAACCATGATCGCCACTAAATGATGTATAGATCGGTCTTATGAGTGTTTACAACTGTTTGAATAAGAATGGGTTAATCATTCAAAATTGAGAATAACAAGACCTATCTTTCAAATAACAAACGCCCATAATTATTCTCTCATGTTACGTCTTGGGAAAATGTAGCGGTTTATTTGGAGTGCCTATTTTCGGACCTTTCAAGTTGAAAATTAAAAAAAAAAAATCGCTGGTTTTAAAAACTTAATTTGAGACTAATTGTAAGCAAGCAATTTAAGCGTTTTGCACTTATAGTGAGATGAGTTCTAAGTTTTCTTTAAAATTTGACTACAATTTTTGATTGCACTTCCCTTCATTTTAACTTTGATAAAAACGATCGAGAAAAAACTAAGAGTATATCTTAATATAATCTAGATTGATTCTAATACAGTTCTTTGCGATTTCATAAATAATCTATAACTAGTCTGCAAGAAGGTAGACAACCATTTATTTTATTGCATCAGTATACGATGCTTTTCCTCCTGGATAGATCTAAAAAAAAAAAAAATAAGTCGTATACCAGGTGACCTGAATGATTTGCAACCCTTAAGTTATTTCTTAACTCTACCATGCGCTTTTATACTTATTTAAATAAATCAAAAATCGAAAAGTTTAAAATAGAAAATAAATGGTACAGTTTGTACACGTATGTATAAAAAATCTCATATCTTAAAGAGCTTTCTTCCGAGAAAGAAGACAACAAAAAAAAGGGAAAAAAACTTGAATGTGAATTGTTTTGAGAACCATGAATCAATGACTTACGGTAGCAGCCACGGCGATCTTGAGTTTGCACATAATTATCTTGACAAATACAGAAGCCCACTATACAGTGACTGTGAAGGACCCTGCACTCGTCATCTGAAGAACATACATCACCGAGTGATGATTGTGGCATCTCAATGATTGCCGGTGTTGAGTCTTTGCCTTCTTCACTGAACAAATCTGAAAGAGATTTTAAACCAAAAATTGAAACAACATTGATATTTGAAGATAGTATCATTTTCTGTTTATCGCATAGTTTTATCGGTCATTAATGCTCACAATTAGTGTAAGCCAAAATATCAATTAGATGTCAAAATAATATCCCGACGTTTCAAAGAAGAAATTTTCAGGAGTGAGATTTTGGCACCGAAATTCGAGTCGCGCAAGTAATAATACTTCACACAGTTTGCACTTTATTAAACTTCCTCCCTTCCACTCCATAAACCTATTATTTTGTTTCGTGTAGCGCAAAATGCCGCAAAGATTAGCTATGACTCGTTATCATCAGCAAATGTTCACTTCAATTTTTGTTCGCGTTCGATTGAAAGAGAGTGGAGATTAAAATATCGAACTTGCAGAAATAGAGAAATGTCCTAAGTTTCAGAGTTCTAATACGCATGGTAATCCTCATTAAAATTGTAAGCATTATTGACTCACGGTTTTCGTTCTCTCTGTCTCAAGTGACCATTATGCTTGAAAACTCACAAAGAGGAAGGGATATGGACGACGAATGATCTGAACATTGAAATTACTAACTTTTTTGGCAGCAAAATTAGGCGAAATTGAGTCATAGCATTGATTGCATTTGATTGTATGGGTCTGTTGCGCATTTTTGCTATACAGGGTGTTGAAAAACTGTTCCCGAATATTTCAGGGGCGGATTTTACAGGTCAAAATAAGACTTTTATTTCCTATAAACATGGGTCCGAAATTGCAGTCTTTTCGAATTACAGTGTTGCAAAGTTTCCGAAAAACAAATTGAAAAATTGTCATAACTCCCTCGAGAATTTTTCTTTGTGCTCGTAAAAAAGTACTCTGGTGTAGTTTTAGGCGTTCTTGCCGATTTTGGCCATGAAAATGCTGTATGCTAAAATTTGAGGGGGGTTATGGGGGTTTTTCTTGATTTTTCTCACTTTTTTTGGCCAAATTATGTGAAAACATGCAATTGGATTCATTGAACTCAAAAACGATTAGCATTACTCAAAAGTTCGTAAAAAAGTATGCATTTTTTGTCACTTATAAGTTTTTCTAATTCGTAAACCATTTCCGAGAAAATCGTCCCTGAAGTTGGAGAAGTCGGCCAAGAATTGACAGAATCAAAGAAAAGGCGATTTTGGCCGACCTCTGCAACTTCAGGAACGATTTTCTCGGAATTGGTTTACGGAATGGAAAAACTTGTATGGACTAAAAATGCATACTTTTTTACGAACTGTTGAGTAATGCTAATCATTTTTGGGTTCAATGAATCCAAAAGCATGTTTTCACGTAATTTGGCCCAAAAAAGTGAGAAAAGTCAAGAAAAACCCCCATAACCCCCCTCAAATTTTTGCATACAGCATTTTCACGGCCAAAATCGGCAAGAACGCCTAAAACTACACCAGAGTACCTATTTATGAGCATTAAGAAAAATTCACGAGGGAGTTATGACGATTTTACAATTTGTTTTTCGGAAACTTTGCAACACTGTAACTCGAAAAGACTGCAATTTCAGACCCATGTTTATATGGGAAAAAAGTCTTATTTTGACCTGTAGAATCCGCTCCTGAAATATTCGGGAACAGTTTTTCAACACCCTGAATAGCTAGAAATAACTGATTCTAAAGTAAAAATACTTCGCCAATTTGACAGGAGGGGGTTAAACCTGTGTTGTTTTGGAACTGTAGTCGTATAAATGCATAAATTTCGTTTATTTTTGCTTTTTCTGTTAAAATGTGTGGAATTTAACGTAAAATTGTGTAGAAGAATTCAAAAAGTAAACTTCAACTTCAATACTTGACAAATTTCTTCTGGACCCTTTCATGCAAATTCACGGCAAAATATGGTACTGAGAATTCGAATAAATTCCGTATTCAAAGTTTACAGGCCCTTTTTACAACCACATCAATCAGTAATTACCAAAGAGAGAATAATAGAAAGAAGCTTTGAATGGTGATTAAAAAAGCAAAACGTGATGACACAGATAACAAACGTAGATGGTGAGAAGCATTGCTAAAATAAAATGTTTAATTCAAGGAGCATTGTTCAACCTGGTGTAAGTTGAAACATTTCTTCGAGTTCATCCGAAATGCCCATCGTACGTTGGTTTTCTCTCCTTTAAATTTTAGGTACTTTCATTATAACTCTCCAATCTCAAAAAAGTTGAGGATTTTGTTGCCTGGACAGCTATAAAGACCTCACATACTCCAAATGGGTCATGAATCCATTTAATTCAGATTAGTACCTCTAGATTTCACTTGTCATTCTCATCAAAAGTTTTCGTGGCGTGGCATCAAAAACTTACGGTTCGTTTTTTTTACGAATTGCGATTGAATGTTTTGAAAAGAGGGGTAGTAAAGATAGCCCGACTCGCGTCTGATTCTTGTTGCTAGCCGGCTTGCGTGATCTTTACGATCACGTTATTAAACAAAAGGTAGTATCTCTCTTCACCCACCGTCCCCTTATTTCCAATATTAGACGAAGAATTGTGCGAGATCCTTTAAAATCAGTCTGTCCCATGCATGTTTCACCAGATAAAGCTTTCTAAGCTAAATACGTAAGATCTTTCATCGCAAAATCTCAAAAAACATCAAAATTTTTAATTTTTAGAAGCTCCAAGACAATTAGAGGTGAGGCGTTCATGCATGTGCCGACAAAATGTTAGTATTGTATGTTTTATTTCAACAAAATCAATCCGTTACAACTTAGTGGCCGAGTATACTATCTCTTTGGTGATTTCTTGTTATTAGCTGAGAATAGTCTTTTCGCACAGCTTGTTACAAAGTCTCAATCTGGTTACTCAAAGTAAGAAAGATTCGTTTTATAGCAGGAGAATTTAACCTTTTCAGTACCAGAATATTTTTTTTTTTTTTTTTTTTTTTTTTTTTTTTTTTTTTTTTACAAAATTTGAATTTTGGCTAGGTATCATGGTTGATCCGGACGTGAATTTCTTCTCTAAATGAAGTTGAATATAATCTTCGTTGATGTTGAGAAACGAGCCAAGGTTTTGAGAATTTTTTTTTTTTTTTTTTTTTTTTTTTTTTTGCGAAAGTCACTCTTTTACTGAGATTTACATCGAGAAACACGCGCGTTCCTCGGAAATTAAATGATACTTCATTAAATATTGGAAAGCTGCTTTGATACTATACTAGTAGATAAATTGTCAATAGTATAAGAGTGAAAATAGTTATGACCACCGATATTTTTGCCGATATTTTTTGTCAAATAACCTATAAAAATCGTCGAGTCTCTGCCCATCACATCGGCAGGCTAACTGGAAAAGTTGAAAGCTGTCAAAATGAAAGAAAATTGTGCTTTCATAACTAGATTCCGTTGGTTTCAGATTTTTTACAAGCTCATTTAAACCAGGTATTAGGCCAAGTTAATCTACATACAAACTGTCTAACTGCCTAACTATTAAGAGACAGACTAAACGGTAGACACTTCCAAAGGGGGACAACTTTTCAATTACTAAGCACTAATTTAGAAAAGTACTCGTCGTTAGACCAAAAGGTTGAAAGGGCGAAACAAACAAACTCTTGGTACTACAAATTATATGGGAGACTGTTTGTTTTAAGAGAGTTGAATATTTGTCGATAGTTAAAAAGGCCCACCAATAAATACAAAAATAAGGGAAAAAAAGAAAAAAAGCAGTACGACAAACAAAACAAAAAGGTTATACGTCACACATTAAAATAATATAACAAAAGTATATGATGTAAGCAGATGTGCAGTTTGTTTGAAAAATGAGAGCTTTAATGAAGGGTAAAAAAACTCATGAGGAGGTTTGGAAAGGAGATGGAAAGGAGATGGAAAGGAGGGAGAGGGCCTAAAAACACTCGTTAATTGACGTTTCATTCTGAAGGAAGAAGTATATTGAGAGGTATTATAAAGTATTCTTAAGTATGAATAGTTCCGAATAAAATATTATCCTATCGGATTTTCGAGTTCTTGTACTGAATCTAAACACAGTGTTTCGAAGAGGCAGAACCGAAATAATAAATATAATAGAAAAGGAAGAATAAAATGATTAAACTTGAAAAATAAAAATCCAAACTGAAAAAAAAAAAAAAAAAAAAAAAAAAAAAAAGATAAAGCAAATAATCTGGAGAAGAAGGTAGAAGACAGAGACGGAATGAAAAAAAAGTAAATGAAAAAATAATAAAACTATGAACTAAACAGAACGAAAGAAGAAAGGTCTCAGATTTACCTTTGGAGGGACCCCCTGCTGAAACGAATCCAGTGATCTCGTCTTCGGGAACACTATCTTTATTAGTGTAATAATATCGATGCTCTGGCAATAAATGTCGCGTGGACTTTGACAGAGGCGAGCTCAGCGCTTCAGAGTCAGTAAAGTGTTGAGCTGATGTCCAGCCACCTAATTTTATGGGCCATTCTGTCCCCGACAGAACTTCATCTGCGTTTTATGGAAAAAGACACAAATACACCATAGAAAAGCTGAATAATTACAGGAGGGTAAACGGAAGAGAGATCTCAGTATTGATCGATGAGGTATATTGAAATTATTTACAATAGACTTTTGTAGCCTTCAAGGCCTTAGTCCCATACAATCTCTGAAAAAAAGGGAAATTTTTCGTCCTTAACGATGCGTTGTTTGCTGCTTTTTTACAACTTTGTCAGTCGGACCTATGGAATTTTTATTCTGTATGGTTGTGTGAGATTATTAGCTATGCAACAGCTAGTGAACATATACCACACAAAATAAAACTAGAGAAATGAGCCAGTTTATATTACTTCTTCATTCGCGTCACCCATGGAGCCTAGAAAACGTAAGGTAGATTTGTCACTCTCTTAAAAAAATGACCTATCTTCGTACTTTGGGATTTGAAATATTGTGAGTAAATTCACTTTGCAATTTTTATATGAGACCTATCTTCTCACCATTATTTTTAAAGTGTTCTAAAGGAATGAACCCTATCGAGAAAATGATATTTCCTTTTTGGTAGGATTTTTCAATGGGGTGAAGATACTTCTCATTTTGCTGTGTCACTTTGAAACTAGGTGAAGAAATGAAACCCTCGGAAATGAAAATACGGAACATAAAAAAGTGGACTCGGGTTGTTAAAACAAAAATATGGATTAAACTTAAGCACGAACTTATGCAAAAGATTTTCAGGGGCAAAAAGGCTGGAAAATACAAAAGTGAAAGAGGAAAACGGTGGGGAAAGTATTGCGAGGTAGCAGTTCCTACTGATAAATGGTTTATACAAAAACTGTTACACGGGTGGTAAGGAAAATAACTGTCGCTAAAACCTGGGTACAGTTAACCTCAACATGATATACAACCAGTGATAACAATGCTTCGGTACTGACAATTTACAGGGTGAACGTTGGATCAAGAAATAAGTTTATAAGAAATACAGTAAAAACACTAAGGAAGGAGGTTTATTTAAGAGAAACTAAAATATATATATTTTTTTTTACTGCTAGCAAACTGGATAGTCGCGATGTTACCTCGTCAAAGAAGCGTATTTCCCTGCGCCAATGATTTCCAATTTTTAGACTCAACTAACTATTTATGTCGATTATGATATATTCGTAAATGTTCGTGTGAATCATATTTCAACATATTTCATTAATAGTTGGAAACCCCTTAGAAATAATTAAATCCAACGTGGATGGTTTTGCCTTACACCCGCTGGCACTAAAATTCGTTGCAAAGACGACTTCGTTATACTCATTTGATACCAGGGTTAAAGTCTGGTATAGAAATCGTCAGGGTAGGTTAATCACAGTGATTTTGCAGGGCATTTCTAAACTAGAGGTAAAGATTTTTACCGACTATTCTATAGGTGAAAATACGACTTTATGAAACCTTCAAACGTGTGACGCCCAAAAATGTACCCCGCTCAGCTGGAGCCTTCAAAGTTCTAAAAATGTTGTAGTTTTTTTTGGAATAGCCTCCACAATTTTGAACCAAGTGTCATGAAAACTACTATCCATAAGTATTTGAATTCGTAAAATTTCTTCAGTAATCTCAGAAAGTTCATAAGTTTCCTAACGGTATGTTTCAGGTACTCCGATAACGAGACAAAACTCGTTTGAATAGGGATAACTGCCACGCAAAGTGGAAAAGTCAGCGCTCTTAGCAAGGCGGGGGCATTGCGAGTCCAGCCTACCACTCCACTGCCACTTCCTCTTCCGTGCCGGCCCTTACAGTGTATGCGTTGGATCAAAAACATGGTGGAGACCAAACATCTTTCTGATAGGTTTTTCTTAGCTAATTTCAAAAATAATTTTCAAATTCCTTTTCTGTGACAAAAAACGTTTAACGTCCAAGGTACTTACAAGAATACATAGCATGTAGGTAAAGTTAAGCTTAGTTTGTGACATTTTCTAGGCTCCAGATGAAATCTACAATTTTACACGTTCAAATGAGTCTCGGCAGGGATCATTTTTCATGACATTTGGTTCAAATGGACGCTATATTACGAAAACAATCATGACATTTTTTAGAATTAGGGGGGGGGGGGGCCCAGCAAAACGGGATTTTTGGACACATAATAGGAGAAGGGTATCTCATGTTCATCTGCAAACTAGTGGTAGAAGTCTTTATCTCTCTGGTTTGGAAACAACTAGTAAAGAAAAACCTGGTGCTGAACGTTTTGAGCGGGAGAATAAAATGGAAGAAAGAATGCACACAAATATAATAGAAAAAAGGAAAATCAGACTAACGACCGAAGAAGGTCATGGATGTAAGAAAAGTTTTGCTTGCAGTGAACGTGAACAAAGCTTTGTTCTGGAAAAAAAAATGCTTTCAAATCTTTCATGAGTGTTGGTTGCAAAATTCATCGGTTGGGAAAAAGATAAACACATTGCGTGCGGCATATTGAAGAATTGACCACAAGCGAAAAATGCGGAGGCGGCTCGTGCAATTTGGCGTCCAAAATTTTTTTCAGCATTTAGACCTATGCAAATGTATCGATATATTGAGGGTGCAATTGCACCTCCCGAAGATCGATTATTTTACATAGTTTAAATGGAGATAATCAGTTGTTGCCACATTGCACGAGCTGCCACTGGAAAAATGGTCATTTAAAACGAAATAGGAAAACTTAAGACACATAAATCTCAAACGACGAGTCTCGAAGGGAGAAAATGAATGTTTAACAGTGAACACTTATGTGCATCTTGCAAAGGAAGTACAAAAAGTGAGCTTATATGATCATAACACTTAAAAGTTTAAATTACCTTTACATGCGCTCAGATACTGAACTGATATGTCTTTTTGATATCTGCAAGCATAAAGTTTTAGTTGACATTCCGAGGCGTAGGTCTGACCGTCATTGCCGCAAACAACCTACAAATTGGATGTTTTCCCATAAAGTTAGATTCCATGTGCATCATATTGCCAAAAAAAGCACAAATATTTCACAAATAATTATTGAGTTTGTCTTCCCGGATCAACATATCTTATCATGAACACATTTGACTGACCGCATTCTGTATTCTGGGCCTAATTACATTTGAATCTTTGAAAAGTTTCCTCTGTTTCCATATAAGGATTAAAATTTTGTCGAAAATATCTTCTTACCCACGTAAAGATGAAATCTTCTTAACTGTAGAAACTATTAAACAAAAACGTGGAAATTGGATTTTTCTATTTACTGATTCTTTAACAATCTTTTTTTAACAGATACACTGTATTCTTCAAACCCCTTTCGATTGTTGTGTATCTTGTGAGGTACAGAGTTTAACACCACTTCTATAAAACTTCGAACAAAACTGTTTTTTCCCAGTATGGAGGAGTACTTCCATTTTCGTAATTTTTGAGAAGAAAATAAAATTTGTCGTCGTTTTAGTTGTTACGCCTATGTGTTTTCACTTTCCACTTCATTATTTATAGAATTCGCGTTTGAGGCTTAGCTTTCAGAGACATTTTCACCGTTTGTAATTTCAAAAATTCAAAATTGTGTGGTTTTTTACTTCATCATGAGTGAGGAGGGACGTATTGTTTTCCACATCAAAAGGCAGGAGCACCAGGCGTTCAATTTACGCGTCGAAGTATTTTCGTTTGAATGAATAACTTTTCTTAGTTCGGCGCTAAAACAATTCAATTTCACGCCAGTATTATGCTTTTGGAGGTACTTTTTTTCAGAAAAGCTTTTAGTGTATGACAGGTTTTTTTTTTTTTTTTTTTTTTTTTTTTTTTTTTAATCCAGCGATCTTCTCTGTATTATTACCTATTGCCTTGATTTTTTTTAAAATAATGATTTACCTGGTTGCTGCTTGTTTCTTCAGGACATGTCATATTACATAAACATTTTGGAAGGCCATTTCTTTCTTCACACACAGATTCGAAATAACAGTGCATCTCAGCGCAGGATGCAGGGATTACTCCAATGAGGTCAGCTGTTCAAAAAACAAATTATTCAGTTTTAATAATGTAGAGCTTTACTTATACAGGGTGATTCAGACCACCCTACCACTATTCCTCAGGCCTTACGAATTGAAAAACGAAAATTCTGACCACACTTCACAACCAGAGTTACGGCCTGGCCCCCTCCCCCTAAATTTAAGAGTTTAGGGGCTAATTGCAAACAATACGGGAAATAGCGGGGTACAAGTTGTGATTCATTACTACAAAGTTTTTGAAAAAACGAAGAAATTGCTTTAAACCGTAAGTCGATTCGGTAATATCAACGACAGTAACTGACATTCAAAGATTTGTGTTATCTCGTATTTGCGGGATACATCGAATAGAAATCGATTCAAAACAATCACGACTACATACAAAATTCCGCGAACACGAGATACCGGAACTCTTTGAATGGCTGGTACTGTCTTTGAAATAATCAAATTGACTTTTGGTTTAAAGCAGTTTCTTCGTTTTTTCAAAAGTTTTGGAGCTATGTATCACAACTTACACCCTGCCATTTCCCATTATTTTCATTGGGTCCAAAAACTCTTAAATTTAGGGGGAGGGGGCATGGCTGTAACTCTGGTTGGAATTATTGGATTGACTTCCGGTTTGGCCGGATCATTTTCTTCGTGTTTTCAAAAGAATTTGAACGATGTATTACAACCGTTACTCTACCACATGAAGTTTATTTCATAGGGGTCCCCAAAGGCCCAAAATTTGGGGGAAGGGAGACCCCAATTAATTTTCGCAAAAAATAGGCTTAAAATACATCAAAAGAAAGTACTTGATCTGCTGATTCAGAATCTATTAGTTTTTTGAAATACGACATTTTTAAAGATCACAGCGGTCGATTATACCTAAATGGGCCCTAAAATTTTGAAAAACGGCCCCTAACCTGAGGAGGGGCCATTTTTGAAAAAAAGAGTGGACTAGGCAAAAGAAACGTATTTCTTAGAGTACCATTGGGATCTTAAGTCAAAACATAGACCTACTATTTGAAAATCTCTAGAAACAGCAACTCAACCCTTTTGGGGGCCTAAATACGCCCCAAGGTGCCATTTTTTGGGGTCGGCGATATTTTCGATAAATTCTCTGAATTTCTGGGAGTCGATTTAGTAATGGAAAGTGTGGTCAGAATTTTCATTCTTGAAGTCCTAAGGCCTGAAAAAATAGTGGCAGGGTGGTCTGAATCACCTTGTGTATGGATCTTTACAATTTTTAAACAAGCAGGGAAAATTCCAACACGCAGGTGTTGGAAAAGCGTGCCACTAAAGTCTGAACAGCTTTAATGCTTTTGCTAGCAATGATAATAATTAGACAGCATTCAACATGGAGCTGATCTCGAGAAAATTGAGTCCAAAGTTGAAGAGCTAGCATTTAAACAAAAAACTTGGAATTACTTACGTTTTGATTTCATTCAACTACCGTGTTGTGTTTTTGCATTTCAACACCGGAAAAGTGGAATTTACTATGTAGGAAAGGTTCTTAATTTTTAGCGTTTAAAGTGACTTGGTTCCTTTCTTCTTTTTTTTTTGGCATAATCACGAAAAACGAAACTCTAAGAGAAACCAAACGGCAGAGTTGGTTTACACTGTTGATTATTTTAAAATCCGTTAATCCGGACTTAAGTCCGTTCCCAATTCTATAAAAGGAACCAGTGGCGGCTCGTGCAATGTGGCAACAGTGGAATCCCTCCATTTAAACCTATGTAAAACAATCGATCTTCAGGAGGTGCAATGCACCCCCAAGATATCGATACTTTTGCATAGGTTTAAATGGTAAAAAAGCATGGTTGCCAAATCGCACGAGCCGCCACTGAAAGGAACCAAGTCGGAGTTGGTTCCTTACGTGACTCGGATTAAGGTTTAACCTAATCAGCCAAAGGAACCAAGTTCTCATTTTATTTCATCATATGGACAATGACATCAATGAGGCTCACCAGCTCACTTTTACCTGGAATTTTGACGGGAAATAGTTGTTATTACAGAAGAAGCACTTGTTGCTTCGAGATTCAGTATTGCTAGCTCTATCAATCAATAACTCAATTTTATCAAAAATGTCACTCGGTTCTTTTGTGACAAGTGCTGTCCAATTGAGCTTGTTTGGTGAGAAATTATGAAAAAAATAAATTTAGATCAGATGTATCTGTAAGGAGATGAGTCAAAGGCGTTGTTTTTTGTGTTTGTTTTTTGTTTTTTGTTTTCAAAACTTTGGAGGGCTCTAGCTCAGAAGAGAAACAATTGCAGCACATACTCATGTAGGAAAATAAAGTCTTATATATATGTATGTTGACCCCAAAAATACACTCCATAAGTTTGGCACTCAAGTTTTGAAACACCCTGTTCTTGATATTTTGCTTCCCCCCCCCCCCCCCCCCCTTCACAAAAGACAACATCTTGACCATGCACATTTTTAAAATCACAGTTTGACTGTAGAGATATTTTCTCCCCCCCCCCCCCCCCTTAACGAAAAAGGGGAGAATGGGTCACCTATCTCTGATGTTCGTCTTGCGCGTGCACAGATTGTTCGGCTTTACGACTGCAATTTTGGCTTTCTTTATAATGCGTTTTTTGGGTTTATTAGTGGATTTTATGACTATTTGATGCCGCCAATGTAATTTTCAGACAATTTTACATCAGAATCAAAACTCTATAGCACTGTAGCAAAAGTTTGCAACAAACCCATTGAAAGCTGAAAAGAGAAAATTATTTGATAAGGCTCGATCTTTTTTACCCACATAAACTATAGACAATAGATATTTCTAAATCCCTCCACCTTTTAAACGGCTTGTTCAGGGATCAAACATGAGGTGGCGTTCTTTTGAAGTCAAAAAGTGTCATATTCGGAAAAGCCGTGATTCTAAATAATAAACAGTTTTTTTTATCTTTTTTTCCGTTTTAGGTGCTGTCAGCACTTGTTGCGATTGTCACGATGTAGATACGTAATATGCATAAATGGAACACTTGCGAATTCATGAAACAATAATCCTTTAATATACAGAACTAACCATTTCAAGTGCCCTTTACACATCAAGCATTCTAGGGGTATAGATTAGTAGGTGTGGAGGTTTAAGAGGTTTGTGGATTTTAATTCCCCCTCTCCCCATTTATTTTCTTGAAAAGTATCGAAAGTTTACAGTTAAAACTATGCCATTATTCACTATAACGCATTGTCATATTATTTCTTTTTTTTTCTGTTGCCGTCGGTCGATATCATTTTTCGTGTTGGAAAAGCAAAGTTTCATATGGACCTATAGTTTCCAAAATTTGAAGAAGCTTCCAGTGAAAAATTTTGTACACGCAACGAACTTTTTAGGATAGGTAAATAAGTTATTCCAGAGTCAATTCCATAGCCGCAGCGAGGAAGCTGTCCAGGGGTGGAAGACACGTGACAGCCCCTCTCACTTTTTAGAGCAATTAATGCGAATTTTACCCCTCTGGCTCCCTGTGTTCTGGATTTTAAACACCTATTTTTCAACAAAACGCCAAAAATGTCCTCAAAAATCCCTTGATTCCATCGACGCTCATTGAGGGGCTTTCAATTTGCCGATCCCCCAGAATTTCAAATGTTTCCGATGCAAAGACCTGTTTAGTGTGACGTCATGAAAAAAATTGGTTCCAAACAAAGGCTCCGTCTCACTCGCTCTCGTGGGTTTTCCCATACGAAACACAGTCCAAATTTTCAAATACAAGTGCTAGTAAACAACACGTTCTTTACACGTTGTGTTTATCACACCATTGGGTTCCACGTCCCTTATAAAAATTTCCGATTGTTTCAAAAAATTTTCCGATTGGATATATATTCCCGCGCTTTATTTCCCATAGAAATAATCGAAATTCCATAGAGACAATCAGAATTCGTGTAGATTCAAGCGCGCTGACTACAGCAACGATAGGTCTCATGATTGAAATAAGGCGAAATCATCTATGGTTCTATTCTTACAGTTTTAACAGCCACTTTTTTCTCAGTGATAAAATATGAGCCCGCTATCACAAACTTTTTGAAACATCGCGCATCGATGCACAATCACAGTTATAAGTTTCTTAAGAGCACAAAATTCTAGAATATAGGCTCATCAGCACCATCACGGCATGTGTTATACCTCGAACAATAGCTTCGATACGGAGAGAAGTTAGAATGATTGAGTGTCATGCCGGTGATACTACCATAAGAGACCGTGAGCAAGACAAGGACAAAACGTAGAACGTCTTTCGGTATAACTGTGATTGTAAATTCGCTTGTGATCTTTTAGGAATTATGTTACAGTGAAAAGATACTTTAAGGCAAGTGGAATCTAATGGTGCAATAAAATTTGAGAAAACTGTTGGTTAACTAGCATGAATTTGCGTTCGAAAATTTGGATCTGGTAAATCCACGAGAGTGAGCGAGATAGAGCATTTGTTTGGAACTAATTCTGATCGTGACGTCATCACTAAACAGGTCTATATAGGTAGCGTTCTAGAATTCAACCATTTACTGCATCCGTGCAAAAAAGATTACATTACCCTGTGATACTGTATATCTATGTACATTGGAAAGTGCTGCTATTCATAATCTTTTCTGCATCGAGACAATAAAGGGATGAATTCTAGAACGGTACCTTAAGGATATGAATGAGCCTCTCTCTTTTCTATACCCCTCCCTCTCTTCATCAATACCTCGTCGCTTCTTATCGATGTACCCTCGTCAAACAGATGTTGACACATTTACGACCGCTTAATGCACCGTGAAGAAATCTTGAGACCGGTGGAGCCCAAAGGCGAGGGGCAAAGAGGGTTCCTGCGGGAGATGTTTCCACCCCCCTCCTGCCTTTGAATTTTGACTCATAGGTTGGCACAAATGACTTAGGTTGCTGGACCTGTATGGAATTCTCGTTTGAAGGAATTCGACTTTGACGCTTAATAACTTATTGAAATTAACAGGAATACCAAAACTTTTACAATTTTAAGAAAATAGACGCCGAGACCTCCTGGATTGCAGCAATAAATTAACGATTAATGAAACCAGTTTTAAGAAAACACGTTTTTAATTTTTCAAACCTTTCCCGCCAAGGTTTTGCCATAAGCAAGGCATTGGACTTATATATTAGATATGAAAATGAAAACAAGAAGCGCACCGTATATATACGGCACGCTTAAAAGATCATCTTTAGCTAGAGATCAATTGTCAGCGGCAAAAAGAAAAAAGTTTTGTACGTGTCCCGCTTGGTTCGCTTTGACTCTTACCGAACTTGATAGTTCCCATAGTAACTCTTCATTTATCTTCATGAAATGGAGCTTCATGAGGAGTCAATAAATTTCAATCCTGGGAAGTATTATTTGTTATTTAAAGTTGAGTTAAAGGTTTATGGAAACAAACACTCATCACAGGATATGTTTAAAGAGTCGTCTTCTCTATGAAAAGTCTCTGAGTCGGAAGTCAAGCAGATTAAAATGAAGTTTAAGTTTTTATAATATTCATGATTGAAAGGTAAACAACATCAAGTACCTGAGGTGCAACCGTTGGGCCCCAGTATTTTTGTTGGATCAGCGCACTGATTACACTTTTGTCCTTGCACTCCAGGTTTACAGACACATCGACCCGACATTTGCTCGCAGTCTTCTCGCACGGACCCGAAAACTGAGCAACCACAAGCTGAAAAATCAGGACGCAAGTTTTAATTTATATTCAATGTCTTGCAAACTTTCAAACCCCACATTACCCGTAAGATTCCAAGAAAGCAAATATAGCACTTCGAAGTTTCAACAAGCAAAACAAAATCCAACAAGAAGTGTCAAATTTCAAAGATTTTGACGGCTCTGTTTTTTCTAATGTTATGTATGTGTAAATAAGACAAATTTCAGCAGCTGATCTCGGATTCAGTTTTTTCTCACCGATGATGGCTGGATTGACCCACTAGATTTTTTAACTAATCATTATCAAAATGACTCTTGTTGAATCAGTTGTCTACAGATAAATTCCATGTAAACTTTTTTTTTAAACAATCAAACGGTCGATTGATTAATCAAAGACAAGATCATTTGCAAAAGACGCCTAAGCATTGAAGAAGAAATCACCTTCATTAATTTATTTTCACACAACAGGCGCTTTAAATGTCACAGTTCTTCTTGTACAAGCCATTTTCGTACCAATTTTCCCCTCAATGGAACAGGACAGGAGAACCAAACACAAAATACCAATATTAATTTTTTCTATGTATAAAAAGAAGAAGAAGAAAAACAAGTTGGAACTTGCAACACTGGAACAGTGTTAGCAAAGAGAGCATGAGTGTCGGCCGTAAATCATTGTAAGTGTGGAGTTCCATATTGATAGTACAAAACTGCGACAAAGTCAATCGCAACGCTGCATTTGTGTTTGTATAACAGTGATCGCTGTAAAAATAACTTGATAGGTCAAAGTGGGAATGAAAATTTACTTATAGCGTGTTGAAACAGTTGTTCACGAGGCGAGGTGAATACTGTGGTTTTGAAAATCGATTTCGATAGTGATAGTTCCTTTAAAATCGGATGACGCAATACCAATCCTAGCAAGCCGCAAAGTCTAGTTTAGTTATTTGGGACTTTTTTAGATTTCTCTCGCCTGAACCAAAGTCATCAGGAAGGAAATTCTTAATACCAATCCTAGCAAGCCGGAAAGTCTAGTCTAGTTATTTGGGACTTCTATAGAATTTTCCTCGCTTGAACCAAAGTCATCACGATGGAAATTCTTCGTCTTTATGGTTTCAGCTCTTTTTGTCTCAGATTAAAAAATGAATGTTAATATTGATCAAATGTCATCCGACACTCATCAAGGCCCTTAAGGAACGTAATATGAATTTGAAAAAAGCTCATTCGATTTTTAAGGGAGCTTAAACGGTCCATGAGAGACGAAATTCGCGGATACAGAGTATCCACAGCTTATTTCAATGTTCGATCTGACAAGACCGTGCGCCTTTGAAAAATCGATATCTCGATAGTGAATCGATGTATTGCAATTCGGTTTGCACCTGTCGAAAGCGCTTGCTTGTGACTGACAACCTCGAAAATTTCAGATCCATCCGAGTTTATTTAATGACCTTACAGGACCTCTCGCGGCCGCAGTTAGACATTTCTTGTCAGAGTTACGCTGAAACGGGGAGTAGTTTGATATTTTTAATAAGTCCCCCTAAGATGATATTTTTTGGCTCGAAACTGCATTGAGCCCTCTCGGGACATCATTGGGACCCGAAAAAAAGCGGAACCGATATAATACGGCACACGACTGGTTCGTGAGAGACGAAATTCGCCTTTTTCCAGCCTCCAGCGCCCCTCTAAGGTCGATCTGACAAGACCGCACGCC
This sequence comes from Trialeurodes vaporariorum, assembly GCA_011764245.1. Lineage (NCBI taxonomy): Eukaryota > Metazoa > Arthropoda > Insecta > Hemiptera > Aleyrodidae > Trialeurodes > Trialeurodes vaporariorum. The sequence goes on from VMOF01000320.1 coordinate 18,975,053, forward strand.
TTTGAAAAATCGATATCTCGAGAACGAATCGATGGATTGCGCACTGCGGTTTGGATTGGGCGGTAGCTTCAGCTTTTAGATAATTCTTGAAAAAAATTCAGATCCATCCAAGTTTTTAAACGGATCTTATGGGACCTCCCGCGGCCGCAGTTAGACATTATACGTGAGACTTACGCTGGAGTTGGGGCCACGCCCCCCCCCCCCCCGATATAGACTTTATCGGTCCGACATTTGTCAGGGCCCTTAATGAACTTCATGTGAACTCAAAAAACTCACATATGACTTCTCACGGCGCATGCTAGGTCCATGAGAGTCGAAATTCGCGGATTTTAGAGAATCTTAGATTTCTGACCCTATACCGCGCGCCTTTGAAAAATCGATATCTCGAGAGTAAATCGATGTATCGCAATTCGGTTTGGACCGATCAAAAGAGTAAGCTTACCGGTACTCGCCGTTAAAATTTTGGATCCATCTGATTTCATTTTGAGACCTTACTTGAGTTACTTGGACCCCAGTTGGAATTATTTTTTCGGAGTTACGCTGGCAAGGGGGTCGCTCCCTCTCTTGGAAAACTGTGGAGGGGGCCCTTTGCTGGGGCATACATTCTATTTTTCACTTTTTTTTTTTTTTTTTTTTTTAATTTTATATTTGTGTCTAATCTAAGTTGGGGGAGGAGGAGGAGAGTACCTGCAAGTCAACCGGCAATTTACTTTTGATAGTGGCTGCGGGTCGAGGGTGCGGATTGCGGACTTTTAACTTGTTGTGGGGTTTACAGGGTGGCCGTGTCTAAACTTATGAGAAAAGAAGGCAACCACAGACCGAAAGAACGTTCAATTTCTGGTTCAGAGACCATGGACAAAGACATGGGCACCCGCAAAACAATTGCCCGGAGGGGCAACTTTTTGAATGTCAATGGAAGGTCTAGGGGACACCACCTAGAGACGGGCAAGTCTAGAGAACCCCCCCCCCCCCACTTCCGCCCAAAATAGAAAATAAATCAATTATCCTTCCAAATGGTAGAAATTGTAAGTGATTGTAGCATGTAGTTGTATCAAAAGTAATTCTATTTTTGACGTGTTTGATATTATGAATAAAGTGACAGCATCAGATGATAGAAATAGTAAAAAGCTGAGTACAACTATTCCTTCTTTATTTTCATTGTCCTGATGAATTCTAAGAGTTAACCTATTTAAATTAACAAAACCAAAACTCTTGCCTATACATTCTCTAATCATGTAATTATCGACCAGAGGTTTCTGAATTTTCAAGGAAGTTCGCAAAATTCTCGTTGCCAACGGTAGTTGCCAATGTAGACACGTTCATACTAGTAGATTTTAAAACTTCTTTCGGCGAGGGAGATGACGGGTGGGAAGGATGATGTCGTCTGAATCAGGAGGGGATGGGGTAAAAATCAGGGGGAGGTCTAGATCTGGGGGGAGAGGAATCCTGAAACTGGGGGGCGAGCTGTATAGTGGCAAGGGGTGGTTGGGCACCACTGCTTAGGGGGGGGGGGCTACTTCCCGCCCTGCCCCCCCTAAATTACACCCCTAATTAAAATTGTAAAGTAAACTAAGAATAAAGTTTGTTAACTCTTACTCCTTTCGTTATTATTTGATCTTCGAATGTTCCGATTCTTTTTTATTGTAAAGTTTTGATTTTTCTGAATTAGGGGGGGGCGCCCATTGACAGATAAGGGAGAAAGGTAAGTGTAGGAATTTGCACGGGAATCCGGCGTAGTGTGCCGCAAAAATTACTACCAATGGCGGATCCAGAAAATTCTTTTAGGGGGGGGGGGGGCTTCACGCCTATGAATTTTCAAATTTGCAGGGAGGAATTTATGGGATTTTTTCTGTTGAAAAAAGGCAAAGGCTACCGTGAGTTGGGGGGGGGGCGTGCCTTTCCCGAATCCGCCGCTGATTACCATGTAACACTGAGCCACGATGACCGATGTCGCATAAAACCAGGTAGAAGACCCGTGGCGGGCGTGGCATCCGTGATGGCTGTGAAATTGGGATGAAGTAGATGGACACACATCATTCATGCAATCTGCACAACGCGGCAAGCAACTGTTGTAGGCGTAGGTGCAGTAGTTCGTGGGGAGGGCAAAGGGGACGGGAGGTCGTCGCAAAACCATGGACGAAGATATAACTAGACTGTTGTTAGTCCTGTTTTGCTCTCGACCCCAGCGCTCCAAGCAGCGGTCAGCTGAACTACTCTTTCTAGTGAGCGATCCTGGCGATGTGTCCATGCTCACATGCTGTGCTACTGCTAAAACCGTTGTTGGAGTTGGTCTGTTATGGCATGGCTGTCAACTGTTGTCGGCGACCCAAGAGGATCAGATAACTCAGTATCTCAATGGAAGATCGAAAGCAAGGGAAATCCAGAATCAACTTTGGACAAGGTAACAGAAATCATCAGCAAATTAAAAGAGTCGCCTGATCTCTACTAATAAAACAAATGTCTATGTACTCTTTCTTGTTTGATTCCGTTTTGAGGTTAACTGTGGTGTATAGTATTTCAGTCCTTGATTAATCATTTTCGACAATTCAGGAATCTTTCAAGAAATACTCCAGACGTTTGCTTTTTAGCGGATTTTGCTTCCTTTTAATTCGCTGATCATTTGTTCCCTTCGTTCAATCGTGATTCAAATTACCTACACGGTATACATTTGCGGGAAGGCATGGGAGAAAGGGAGCCGGAGCGGCCACTGCTGCAGCGGTTCGCTTTTAGTTGACCCTTACTGCTGCTTGGAGCGCTGCGGTCGCGCTCGAAAACCCGCTAACAGGTTTTAACACGGGCGGAGATAGGAAGTCGGCAGTTCTTAGTTATATCTTCGTCCATGGCTCGGAATGGTCTTAAAATTTTCCTTAGGATTTAATCTAGAACGCAACGTTCTTACATTTTCGAAAAGTTAACTCCAGCTCTCGCAATTAACGATTAAAGGCGGAAAAAGCATGGTTTCTGGACCGCGGAACAGTGGCGTTATCTAGCGGATGAGAATCTCACTACAGGTCGCTGAGGATTCACCTTAAAACGCAACGCCGATCGCGTTCCCCAAACGAACTCTTTTAGCGGACCGAAACATCAACAATAACAGGATTGGAAATTTGAAATCATCTAAATGCATTTTAAATCGCAGAATACACGAAACATGGACACAATCCTCTGATATAAAACCCCAATATCTCATACAGAAAATTTCGTTGAAGTCTGATCCAAATTAGTAACGTAATTACATTCCCAAAAATGCTTAACCTCAATCTTGGCCAAAAACTCCCGCCACAAAGAAAAAGCGACAAATTGGGAGGACACCGGATTGGCGGAATCACATGGGTCAATCGGTCCTCGAGGACCCGTTCTCGATACTGAAACCAAGCGATCCCCCGAGCGGACCCCCGAACCATGCCGTTCCTATAAGAAAAGCATTATTGACCTTGTAGAAACGATTTCAATAGAGCATGACACTCATGCTCTAAAAACGGGTTTCAATTTTTTTAAGGAGAAAAGCTGTGCCAAAAATCACTGAAAACGTGCTTAAACCGATTCTTTCAATAACAAGATACTGCATTTTAGTACTCGAAACTTATAATTTTGATGGCATAAACCTCAACTACTAAAATCAGAGAGGTGTACGGTAAAAGTCGACTAAAAAAAATTATTTTATAAAATGGTTTATAGCGCTTCACGCAGGCTTATTGCTACTCGGCGCTTTCTAATTTTTTAAAAAAATCAGTGGTAACACTTGAAATTTGGCATCGCTGTATTTGCTCCATTTAAACTTATGAACATTATCGGTTCGGTGAAGTGTACTGTGTACCTACACCTGGCAGTTTGACCTTTTTATGGGTGAAAATGGACTAAATGCAGCGATGCCAGATTGCAGGTGACGCCACTGAATACAAACCTCTAGGTAGTAGGTAGTGCTCTCAAAAAGTGAAGTTTTACCTGTTTCTCCCCAGCCCCTCTCCGATACCTAGCTTTATTTGATTTATCTTGGACAAAAAAATGCTGCCATCAGATTTCTCAGTCTTTTGAGTATATATTCTCCAAGTTTCAAAAATACCCTCACGGTGGTGCTCTCGGAAATGGGTATTTTGCCGAATTTTCCCCACCCTCTCTCCCATAACTACCCTTATTTGAGTTTTCTCGCAAAAATGGATGATGCCATTCGATTTGTCTGTCTTAGGAGCATATTTTCACCAAGTCTCAAGGAATTTCTTAGAGCTTTTTTTTTTATAATTTTTTTTTCTACTTTAGGGGTAAAACCCCCCGAACAACCCTCAAATTCAAATTCAAGAAGAAACAAAAAAACATCCTCTAGTACTATCAGGAAGAACCTCTCTTGCCTAATTTGGATGCAAATGGACCCATAGGTTAGAAGTTATGATGTACTACAGACGAACGGACAGACAGACATTTTTTGGGAAAATGATTTTCTAGTTCAGGGGGACCTGAAATATCAAGAAATGGAAAAACCCCGACTTCCAAATTTTTTATGATGAAAATACTTTCTCTCTTAAGGAGGAGAGCGAGAAAGTAAATATAAAAGAAAAGGAAAGAAGAAAAAAAACGAGAAACGTGTCTTACGCATGCATCCCTGATGTCCGTCTGAGATCTTCGGAAGGCCCCAAAATCCGGGCTCACATCGATCGCATTTAGTGCCGCCGACTCCAGGTTTGCAGTGACATTGTTCTGTGTTATTCTTACAGTTATCCGAATAGGAACCTGTTGAACCCCAAAAAGTCAATCAGACACCTATCTCATAACTTATAAACATCCTTCATCGACTGTAGGTAGACGTAACAACATTTGTGGGATTTTCTTTAAGATGCACTGAATATTGCGGTAATTCAATAAACTAGGCGCGCAAACAATATAAGGTTGAAACGTACTGTCCTACGATTGACAAGGGAATTCCAAATTCTTATTTCTGATTGGCCAGAGATGACTCTCAAGAAAGTAACATTCGACTGAACGGAGGACCGTTCGAACCTAACATTGTTTCGGCCTTGATTTTCATGTTGATGAAACGGACGGGAATAATAATTAATTATTATTTGAAAAATGCAGCAATAATTGGTTGAAAACATGATATTAATTAAATGTTTTAAACGTTTTCAAACTTTTACACCGAAACAAAAGAAATGACAAACCAATCGCTGTGACCGTCAACTAAAAATTCTAACGCCGTTGAAAAAGTGTACTGGAGCCGGAATGTTTACTTAATGTCACTCTTATCTACCGAATTTGTCGTGGCGACTAAATTGACCGCCCTAAGGCATTAAAATTGAGACCACCTACTCACCGTCATACTGCTATTTAAGGTGGCCGAATCTAGCGATCTGTTGGACCGTCGGAATCACCGCCCGCTAGACTCTGTTCTCTTCCTGTGCCGCTCTCCCCCTCTCACTCTATTTCATTTGCTGTGCAGTACGTTCTCCACCCCCTTCCTCTCTATAATTTCTATCCTCCTTCTGACTAACATAAGTGATGTATATAAATTGAGAAACTCACGTTCCTGCACTACTTATAAATGTACGAATCTCTGCATACATATATATTCACCCTAACAGAAAAATTCTATCTTCAGGTTTGATCATTGGTTATCTATTTAATCAATTAATGATCCAAGAAATTTCTGCTTCTTCCACAATCTAGCTGGGAGATAATCATGAGAGACAATTGGCGAGAGCAAAAGTTTCTTCGATCTACATTTAAACTTTCTAGATCTCGCCAAAAATGTTGAAATCTCGCCCTAAAAATTATAATATTTAGCCACGCACTACTTACCATCTAGCCAGTGGCGTAGCGTGCAACTTGGCAACGTCGCAGTTCGTCCATTTAAGCACATGAAAAAGATCAAAATGTAGAGTGTTCGGTGAACACCTTCGCATTCGACCTTTTACATGGGTTTAAACGGACACATGGCAACGTTGCCATAATGCACGCTACGCCACTGCATCTAGCCAACTGTGCCGAGGCCGTAAGTTTTACCGCCTTGTGGTCTGTCGAATTCACATACTAAGAGAGTCAATTGAAAAAATGCTGCCAGTATGAAAAAACACTTTTACTGTGGTTTCAACAGCAATGACTGTTACTTTTACAGATACTGAGATGTTGTTTTAGCGAACAAACGAGAATATTGATTTGAGACGTTCTTTAATGTTAAACGAAGGTATAGAATGTCAATTCAAGAGTTTAGTCTGTTGCTTCAACTTAATTTGCAGAACGTCAAATCGATAGATTTGCAAGTTATTGTTCCAACATTCGAAGTATATTCAGTTAGTGCCCAGGGCATATGAAAGAACCGAGAAACAGGAAGTAATTTATACATTTAAATTGACTATTGGCTATTGGATTAACATCCTTTTTTTTGGTGTACCATCCGAATACTTTCAATAAAACTGATGATAGGAGACAGGTTAAATTAAAGTTCTATTTTACCAGAACATGAAACATTTGATAATCAGCCGCAAACAATCCAAATGTCCCCATCAACCCTAATTTGCAAACTACTGGTTTTCGTAGAGCGTTTAAAAGTAACTGATTCTGAGATAAAGTCTCACCTAATTTATTGCAGCCACAAAGGGACGGGCAACCAGCATTGTCAGGACCACTCGCTGGCGTTTTATTGTCAGTACAGCAACCAAACCAAGAATCGGCACAATTCTTTTGGAATATTTTTGCATCTGAAAGTACGAAAAGCACAGAGAAAACTATAGGCACAGAAGCCACATAATGAGCAAGGGAATAAGATGAAGCCAAAATCGGATAGATAATTAAAATCACTACGAAGTTTTGTATTAGGTATTTTGAATTTATCCTGAGTGTCTTTCATCTAGAAACCTAACGTTTATCGGTGCGATCCATTCAAATCCTTAAAAAATTGCACTTTCAACTTGCAAAAAAAGCTATTCGGTTGTTGCCTCCTTTGCATCCGAGGAAGTTTAATTTGTAACGTTTTTGATTTTTCGAGAAAACACGTAGTGTGAGAACGCAGCAAATATCTTAAGGGCGGCTCTCCTCGAGAAATTTTAAAGGAGGTCCTGAAAGAGATCGCAATTTTGACTCTTTGATTCTTGAGCCCTTTAGAATTGTGACAAGTTTGTAGGGAGCCTGGTCCCTAAGCCTCTCTACCACCACTGTTTAGCCAATTAGTTTTTAACTCCTATCAACTAGTCCCTAGAATAGACAATCTTAATTCAACCAAATTAGGTATTCTATGCGATGACTAAAGGCAGAGATAAGCATTCCAGGGCTTTTCTACCAAATATTCAATGAGACCACCCCTTCTTCTTATTAGCCTAGGTAGAAAAACTGCATCTTTTCGAGTTTTTTTACAATACGAGTACATACTGAGATAGCGACCCAAGACATTCCCTCGTTCTCTTTGGTGAGGGAAGTCCCTCTATAATCCTTGTCACCTTATACCCAATAATAGGAAATCTTGAAATTTATCCTACTCTGAGACTCCACAAGATGTATCTAATGAGTCATTTTACTTTCTGTTTGTGAAGAGCGTAGGTTCAAATCCTACCGACTGCGCCATGTATTGATTTAGAGTCAAAGGATTGAAACATATTAAAATAGGACGGCATTATAATGATGAAATGGTAACAGGTAGAAGACCTAGTTTATTATTAAGAAGAGTTAGGTTAAGACAAAGATTACAGACCGTGTGTTGGACTAAGACTACAATACACCATATACGATAGTTTTGTTTTTGCAGCGCAAAAAGATACTGTTGCGTTTAATACCTTTTCGGCAGCAGCGAGCGAAGTAAGGCGTTTGATGACAGTAAGATTCAGAGGGGCAGTCTTGTCTTCGCAGTCCGCTCCCACAGTCCAATTCGAGGCCAGACGAAGGATCCACCAGAGGCTGTCCTCCGTTGCAAGGCTTGACTTCCATTCCTTCAACCAATTAAAACTCGGATAATACAATCATTCAAAAGGAGACGAATTTGTAAAATACTGATTATTTGCGCAAGTTTTCCAAGAATTACGTAAGTTAATGCTCGGGACCTAATATAATTTGGTCCCAGACGCCAATCGATCTGATGTAGGTATCTTTTCACTAAAACAGTCTATATTTGTAAAAGATTTCAAACTCCAAGTCCTCGAGATTTTTTTCTTACGTTTTGTACGCAATACATCACAAGACGTGTAAACGGAGCCCAAAAAACGATCGGGACGGACGGTTCCCGAAAGATGTTGAATGGTAAGAACTAACGTCCGGTTTTACAAGACCGTATATAAGTGCTCGCCATTATTTGCGAGCAGGATCATCCGTCCGGAACATTTTATGGACCCAGGTAAATCAAAAAAACGAATACTTTCATTGGCTACATTTTTCCATCGTGCTGTTTTTTTTTCTGGAAAGAAGGCAATATCTATTTCCGCTTCTTCCCTTTTTATAAAACGTAAATGAAGAATATTTTGAAGCTTCGCCTCATTTGCGAGCGTAATGACGCGAAAAAGTATGCACTCTGTCGGATTATAAAAAGGAGGGTTAGAAAAACTAATTAATAAATTATTCGGGAGCAAGAGAAAGGCGTTTCCACCACTTTGTGTTTTGTTCCTGTTCTCTGGGAAAAAAGGAGCGCATTGAGATCGAGATGTGTGAAAAATAATAGCGGATAAAAAAAGCAAGCCGAAAGCAGAAGCGGAAAAAAATCGCCAAGTATTTGTAAGCTGCTCGATGAGAGAGCTGATCAGACATTGTTGCCAGAGCTATTATGTTTGAAGTTTAGTATCAACTATATTTTGTTGCTGTAAAGGTGGAGTGTCAATGAGGCCGGTTTTTGGCCCCGAAAATGGTAAAAATTTAACCCTTCACTGCATGAAGTTCCACCGGTGGAACAAATTCTTCAAACGCTCATATACAATGCAGGTTTTGTGATATGCCTTTGGCGCATGGTGGGTCAACGCGGGAGAAGGTATGTTTTGAGCTCAAAAAAAAAAAAAAATTGGCTGAAAGAAAGCATCATGCAGTGAAGGGTTCGTGATCGAAATCATGTCAGGGGGGAAATTTGCCCCCGTATTCAAACTGACCACATTTTGATTATTTTTATAAAGTTTCCGGCATTAGCTTTTTGAAAAATCCAATTAAAGTAAAAAAAAAAAAAAAAAAAAATAAATTAAAATTTAAAAATAAAATAAATAAAAAAAAAAATCCCGCCATTTCTTATGGTGTTATATCACTTGTAAAAAACGAGTAAACAATAGAAAAAAGAGAATTTTGACCGAAAAACCGTCAAATTATTTTTTTCACTATTTTTCCCATGTATTTGACCACCTAATACATTGAAAAATCTACATTTGCTTGAAAAAAAAAAAAAAATCATGCAGTGAAGGGTTAAATTGGTCTAACAGTTTAAGTACAGTGGCTCTACTTACTCTTGTAGGCATACTTTTTTAGGTTTGAGCGGTGTTTGCGGGTTATTTCAACGTTTACGGCTAATTTTACCACCACAAAGGGAGTTGGTTTTATGTTTTTCATGGAAACAGCCCTATTTTTCGTTAAGGGGAGAAGGAGGTTATATGTTAAACCATGTTAAATATGCTTCCCTTCTGGTGCATTTTTCTCAGGAACTATTTGACCTACAAGGCTGCAATTTTGCATGAAGTTGTGTATGAGTGTTGGCTATAAGCAGGACTAGGATTTTTAAAATTCATTGAAAACTTTTTTTTTTCAAAGTTGAAAGTTTGGTTGATTTTTTCACATTTTTTTTGAGCTTTGAATGTCTATAAAATAAAAAGTAAAAGAGATACTCAAAATATCCTAGTCCTGCTTATAGAGCTTGTTCTGAGGAAACTTTTAAAAAAAAAATTATGAAAATAGCATTACTAGTTCCTGAGAAAAATGCACCGAAAGGTAAAAAAACCAGGTTTTTCAGTATCGCGAAAAGGAATAACTAAAAATCAGCTGACCTAATGAGGAGTCTTCAACTTCAAAAATTCGTTAAAAATTGATTTTTTTTCTAAACTATACAATGTATCATATCATTTTAAACCTGAGAACGCCCTCTTTCAAATAAAATTAAAAACAAAAAAACCATTTTTTTTTTCATTTCAGACCTCCTTCTCCCCTTAAACGATTGCATAAGAGCTGGACGTAGTTCGTTGATCTCCTTTAGATATGTTATTAGGCTGCTGAAAATGAGTAACATACTTAAATATAGTCACCAAACTATGTCCGGCTCGTACTTTCAAATTAACTTTCCTGATTTCGTGTAAACGCAAAACTTGAACGAAATCTATGAACCTACGCGCAACAATGATAATATTGCATCCTGGCAACCTACTAAATATATGTGATATAATCGATGCTAGGTAAGGCAGGTTGCATTACCATAGAATCGATTGTTCGACACGGGTTTCAATGGAGAAAATCTATTGCATCCACATCGCACGAACCGCTAATGACGCATAATACTACGCTCTTTGTACAGATATATATGTTATGTTAGTGAACTCGCATACACATTCCATTGAATTGTGACTATATAAATTGATGATCCGTATTTGCTAAACGCTTAACATTAATTTTGGTCTAGTTTTTTTCAATTTACCGGTTTCTTACCGGTAAATTGAATGATTCATCAGCTACATACAATATTCACAATGCAAGCATTGTTCTTTTGACGATCGGACTATGCACAATTTTAATTTCCTTAACGTGTGGCGTCTATTTTTTTCACTCTTGCTGACACCATGATATAATTTGACATTGCTGGAAATTTCAAATGTATCACGTTATTTTTCTCTGCGTGCACGATACCTGCCCTGCGTAGCTCCGCCTTTATGATTTTGCAGTTACAGCTGATATTCTAGTCTAATGCTGACTTTAAGACTTTTTTAGTGTGATTTTTCTGATTTCCGCTGGTTTTTTCATCAGTTTTATGCTATTCATTTGCTTACAACAAAATATTGCGAGAGCCCCATTTTTGGCGTCAGCAAGAATCCCTGTTACCGTAGAATTACCCAAAGTATATGACGACTCTCTTTTTCGATGTTTGGTAACGTTGGAACATGGGGGTTGGTTGCCGCGTGTTCGCACGAGTGTAAGTCAAAAGATCGAGGGGTGAGGGAGGGATGCTTAAGAGATGCTTGAAAGAGAAAGAAAACGAACCTTGGCAAAGGTCCAGAGGCCTGAGCCTGAGTTCTTTCTGCCGCTGGCACGCTTCCATTTTCATGGCGCAGGTCGATTGATAGACCTTGAGATCCGAGCCACAGACCAATTTGGTGGGCTCTCGGGAACAGTCAAAGAGGCAGGAGCATCTCGGATATCCGTCGGGGCCCAGCTCACAGGTGGCATCGAAATCGCAGTGAATGTCTTTACAAGCCTCTCTCTCTGCCGAGTTGCTGAAGACGCTATTCTCCAGGTTCCCTTCAGAGCTATCAGTTGGCTGAAGCGAGAGCTTCTCAAATGTCGTTGGAGTCGCTACGCATGAAAAGAAAAGAAAAATAAATAAAATGAAATGAAAAATAAATACATAAAATGAAAAACAAACACAAATGGATCACTGACACGGCTGCAGCGCATGCGCATCAGTAAATAATATTCAAATGAGGATCGATCGATTGATTGAACATTTTTTTTATTTGCATTAATTCTAGTAATGTAAAGTTTAGACAGGTTTTACTTTTAGAGTAATGAAGATATAATACACTGAAAAAAATAAATTGTTAAAAAAGTACAGAACAAAATGATTTGCTAAATTAACCTAACATTTTGTTAAACTAACAACTCAAATGCTAAATCAGCAATTCCTTTTGTTAGCTTAACAACTAACTTTGCCCAACCAGCAAATCAAATAGTAAAAATAACAATTTTTATGCTGGAATAACAAATTAGTAAGTAAAATCAGCAATTTATTTTGCTGATATAACAAGCTGAATTGTTAGATCAACTAATTGGGTTAAGTTCTGTATGTTTTTAACTATTTAAAATTGCTAAATTGACAATGTCTATTGTGTTAAGAGAAAACCATTATGTGGTTGATTTAACAACTATTTTTGTAAACTCAACAAATAAATTGTTAGCTTAACAGAAAACCCTGGTTGATTTAGCAACTTTCAATTTTTGTTAAATCAGCAAATTTTGAATTGTTGCTTTAACAGTTGATTTTTTTCAGTGAGTTATAAAAAAGTACTATAAAACGGTTAAGATTAAGGCCATACATGAACAGCAGAAAGCGGCGGGCTTTTCGTTCGATTCACGGGAGCCGCGTCCGAATCCTGTGTTCGTATACCTGCTCTTGGAACAGGCCGATCCAAAAATTCATTCAGCTCTACTCTCGTTGAGTGAGTCAAATTACGCGTTCAACAACTCGTTCATTTAATTCGTACCCCTGATCGGAGGTTTGGAGTGCTGCAGAGCCGGCTGAGAGATGTGTGTGAGTGTGTGGGAGAGGGAAAGGGAGAGAGAGAGAGAAAGAGAAAGAGAAAGAGAGAGAAAGAGAGAGAGAAAGAGAGAGAGAGGGGGGGGACGACAAAACCCGACTTGTGAGGGTCAGATGTGCTCTCCAAACCAAACTTGTGAGGTTGACGTACTCTTCTTACCGACCTTGTGAGGGTTGGACCAACTTGTGAGGGATACCTCACAAGTTGGTTTTCCCTCACAAGCGTGGTTTCAGGAGGGAGAGAGGCAAAACTTTAAATTAAGTTTTGGTCATGTTAGGTTAGGTTAAGTTAGGTTATAGGTTAGGTTAGGTGTTTTTGGAAGGCCTCACCCTCACAAGTCGGGTTTTGTCGGGCAGAGAGAGAGAAAGAGAGAGAGGCGGTGTAATAAAAAAGTCAAAACCGATTTGAGATGGGTCAGATACCTATGTGTGTGTTTATAAACTCAGTATATTTTCTGTGCGTGTGCGACGAAGCCACCAACACACTTACCCAGTCTTTGTGTGCGTGCATCGAAAACAAACCAAAGATAGAGAGAGAACGCTTTTCATCGAAAACTATCAAAGTCAACGGAGTCCGAGAACTCGACTTCAGTCGTGAAATGAAGCCCCGTTAAAATGAAAAATGAAATCAACAAACGCATCAAATGACTTAAAACACTGATTTTTAAGCATACCGAATCATACTATTTTCGCATACGCAATATTTTCCAAAATTATCGAAAACAACGCAAAGAACCGGTCTCCAAGGTCATGCCTGGATTGGGATTCTCCAATGCTTCCATCTACCAATTATGGCCACAGAGAGCGCCTATATACATTGGACGTATGTTATCATTTTATGCAGCAAAACGATCGGAAGAAGCTTGACATATACTTCGTATGGCACGCTTAAAAGAAGGAACAAAAATGAATGACTTAAAAAGACCGAAAGAAAGAAAACAAAACAAACATAAGGAAAAATAAAAATAAATCCAGTAACAAAAAAAAAAATACAAAAGATAGATAGGCAACAACGGTACAGAGCTGAATGTATTTTTTAATCATGAAAACTTTGAAAAATAAAAAGAAGACAAAACATTAATTAATTGATAAATTGATAAAACAAAATGAGGAGGGGAAGGCAAACCCTTCAAATGTAAATCTACGGGAGGAAACCCTTGATTTCCGTAATTTTTGACTGGTTTTCAGCTAATTTTTGGACAAATTTGCGTGAAAATTGGTGATTACCAAAAGGAGGTGGCGTCTGCGGGGCGGGGGAGCTGCCCGGTGCCCCCTCTCCCCACCGACGCTCTTGCGTTTATGTTACAGACCAGCATCAAGAAACAGCGGCATCGCACTACTAAGCCTGCGAGCAAGATCCTGACTCCAACACTTTTTATTCGAAACGACGATTGAAAGTGCCTTCAATTTGTGAGGTATGCAAAACCCGAACTGACAAGTACGAATAGTTATCTTCCATCTAAACGTCTCTTGAGTATTGAATAAAACCACGTCCTAGTTCTCGATTTTTTTCTTGCTGCGGATCCCATTTTAAACACTTTGAGCTCCTGCTAACGACTTTCCGAATTCGACAATTTTTTTTTTTTTTTTTTTTTTTTTAAATTCGTATAGTCTTTGACTCGAAGTAGTTGAATCGAATTAGAAATTGCGGTCAAAAACAAGTAGTAAACCAGTTAAGACCGTCCAATTCAAGTTAAATTTCGCCAATTGGACGGATGATGATAAAAATTGAATACAACTTTTGAACCATCCATATCATTGTCGTTTCTCTGTACTCCCCCCTCCCTCTTCATTGCTGGTGCACCTGCTACTGTTATAGCAACACACACTATTCTCGCGCTTTGAGCAAAATCAACTGTCATCTGCTTAATTATTAAGATAGAATCGTTGATTGTTACCGATCGAAATCTGTAGTAAGTACATATAGCTGCATGACTTTTCTTTCCCCCTGGTCTAGCTTTGTATTGTGCTTGCAAGCTGCAGCAACCAACGGTGGTCCAAACCAAATAAGATAACAAAGTCGACTGTTGTTTTGTTGAATCCGCGATATTATAGCGATGGTATACAAGTTAATTCTATTGTGTCTCTTTGCGTTGCGTACGATCCCAACTTGTTAGCGAAAAATTCTGTGATATTTTGATTGTTTCGCTCTTTAAACTTGCCTATAACTGAGAGGTATCTGTTCAAATCCCTCTCATTTTGATAGCATATGTTTCCGAGACAACTTTTTTTTTTTTTTTTTTTTTTTTTAAGATAGAATGTATAGTTTATTCATCATCAGAACAAAAAAAATACAATAAAGTTGAAAAAGAAACGATAATGACGCTATGCAATTTTTTACAAAGAGTGAGAGATAAAATATGAAAAATAAAGGATGATGAATGAACTCTTTTGCCCTCTAAGACTAAGTCTTGTGGCGGGCGAAACGAGTCTGTCGGCTGGAGAGAAAAAAGAAAAAAAATTAATTTTTTAAGACTTTGGACTTAATTCAATAGGACCGATACGAGGAAATCAAATGCTCGAGGCACTGAAGTTATTCTGAGAACGAGATGAGGTGATAGAAGGACAAATCTTGACATTATCCAGGAATACACCGCATCAAGTTTCTCTCGCCTGGGAGTAGTTAGCAGAAAAACGCAAAGGGCCCTTGAGTCTCGATCTTTAAAATACAAAATAAATAATATTAAAAAAAAAAAAAAATCCCGAATGCGATTAAGTTTACTTGAATGACTTGTGTTTTTGAGAGTGATTCCGAAGAACATCTTGCTTTCAAGACCCGAGAGAGGAAGAGAAGGGAGGGGGGGGGGGAGAAAGGCAGATACCGGGAAAAGTCGTACTGTTTACTCTTTGTTTTCGTCAAGGAGCGTTTTATTGAATTGTTCAAACGCAAACTTCTCTGCTTTCTCTTTCTTAGTCACTCGAAAACGCGCGCGCGTCTGACTATCCTAACTGTTGATTTCCGAATGACAACAGGGTGAAAAGAAAGCAAAGCGCCGAGGGAACGTAACCTATACAACTCGTGAAAGCTCCGTTTCTTGACTGAATAAAAAAAAGGCAAGTTCACCGCATCATAATAATACTAACAAAAACAAAAACAACAACAACAACGACAACAACTGTTTAGACTTGTGTTTAACCTTTCCACGCCTCAGACTTGTAGCGCGCGTTGCGGCGGCTTTTCACTCCTCCGAGGAAAAATTTCTTCCCGAAAAACTTTCCCCTCTGATGAAACGTCAACGTTTTGAAATTGTTTCCGACTTTTTCAATTAAAACTTTATTTCCCGCTCGTCTTTATCATTCTTTGATGTTTACTCGTTAGCAGCGCGGCCTCCTTGGAATGTTTTCCCAGGACTCTTTACGCGCCCACATTCACCGGAAACGAAGGATTGAATGGCAATGTCACCCGTGGAATTTCGACACAATCGCTTGGTGCCGTATGAACAAAATATTTATCATTTCATGAAGTGATTCTAAGGTGGATTGATTTCTCCGATAATGGAATCACATATGTACTATGACCTTCAAAATAAATCCCTCTAATCGAAACTGTCCTTGGTTATGTTGTCCATTATAATTCAAAGCGTTTTAGATTTTTTAAGGCATACTTTCAAAAGGCAATACCGCTAGACTCTGAAATACCTTAAAACTGCAAACCATTTTAAAACTGGCCAAGGAACTGAAGGATGACAATTTCTACCAAGATATTTTCTTTTGAAAGTCATTGTACCACGGACATTGGACATTTGAATGAAATATTAGGTCCCTCCTGACATGACGGTGATATTTCCAATGGCAAATCGACGTTTTTTGGGGTGTGAATGTCGATTTGGAGGCTTTTCAAGACTAAAAATCAAATAAATGAATCTTGATGGTCGACTTTAAAGCTCATTTGTGATAGATTGATCGTTATCCGTTGAAATAGATGATGCAAAAAGTTTTGGGACTGGCGTTTATTTATAAGCTTTTCAAGACTTAAATCAAACTTGCAAACTTTTGCTACAGCGTTATGGAGGGTTGATCGACTTAACCCTTTAAATACCAGGTTATTTCACATGAACGACACTTTTCCGTTTGTATAGGGAAGGTAGTTAACTGTTCGTACTCGGGGGAGTTGGAATTGCATATACGACGGATTAAAGGCGCCAGACGAAATCTCATATTTTTATACTACATCGAGAATCGTGTTTATTCGAAATCCTGGTACTGGAACAATGTGAAATAGACAAGAGGAGAAAACCGAGTTTATTCGGGCTTAGGTCATAAGGTGTTAAAATCCCTTGAAAATGACGTTGAGAGCATCAAAAAGTCCCAAAATCCGCTCGTAAACTAGAAAAAAAAATCGTTAAATAATACAAGATGGCGATGGAATGAGCCGATGACAATGGGGGAGTCGCATCTAATGGGAGCTTCATCAATGATGAATCAATTTACTCAGCGCGATTCGATGGGACTCCTCCCCATTGTCATCCCCTGGTAAAAATGTTAGCAACATAGCACCATGAGCACCAAGACTATGGAGATGATGCAATAGTATTCGAATAACTAAAAACACTTTCGTAGCTTTTCTGGTCTAAAAATCAAATATTGGAAACTTGATGGTCAAATTAAAAGCCCTCTTGAGATAGTTCGATCGATTCCTGTGAATATAGCTAGAAAATGGAACATTTTTTGGGAACCGACGCAATTTTTCTTAAAAATGTGAGCCAGAATTGGGCAGTGTAATTTTTCAATTATTGCGGAATCGGGACCCATCGCTATCTGACCGTTTGCAGCCAGCGCACGCAGCGAATTAAATTGCAGTAGTGTCTAATATCTGTTGGTCTCATCAAGAGAAGCGAAAATACAGAAGAAGCTATATTGACATTGTGAACGAAAGCAATGAATAAGCTGAGGTATTTGCTTGCTGAACTATGAAAAGATAACGCTTAAAAATAATAGATAACCTTTTGGAAAATTAAATTTCTTATTATACATTACTTCGTGCGCAAGCAGCGACTAAACGCTGGAAAATGTTTTATGAACTCTACACGAGTTCAGCGGCGAAAACTTTCGAGATTGTTTTAAAAACTGCCAGACTTTTAATGAAGTATGCACGAATTGATGGGGGGGGGGGAGTTTGAAGTGTACGTAATGAAAATAGGGGATTAAAAAACGCATCTATTTTTTTTTTTTTTTTTTTTTTTTTTTTTTTTTTTTTTTTTTTTTTTTTTGCTGTTCAATACAGCTTGACGTGTCTAACTCATGTTCTCAATCACTCTTTTTCACTTGCCAAGGAAAAATGCAAAATTGAAGCCGTTAAAGGGAAAAGGGCTTATGAAACACAGATTTGCTCATTCTCAAAAAATAGCATTAATGAAGAGTTGGAATTTCCAATCTAGAGCACTGTGTTGTTTCACAAGCCATTTGCCCTTTCATACTTAGATGACTTCAATGATAAATGGACACGCATAGCTTAATTTGGAATAAATTCAAATCATCTTCATTAAACGGCGATAAGATTGCCACTTTTGGGAAATTGGTGGAAACGATATTGTTTAAAAATATCAAAGATAGCAGGCTCGGAGTCAACTCCCAATAGTTACTTTATTTTGTTTGCGCTTCAGACATTTAATTCATTAATGCACAGAAAAAAATTCACGGGTACGGTTACTATGAAAAGCGGGCGCGGGAACCGTGAATCACGGGTAATAGTTGGACGCCGTCCAGACACGGTTACGACACCCGTGAATGTACGGTTCAGAGCGAAACCGTACATTCACGGGCGCCTGAACCGTACATTCACGGGCGCCGCCGCGCCGTGGCTGAAAAAGGTAAGATGGCCCAACCGGGATTCGATCCCGCAACCTTCCGTTTCGCAGTCCGGTGTCTTATCCACTACACCGCGCCGACCGCATGGCGAGTGGCGACGAAACTCCAGTACATAAAGTAGCAGATGTTGCGAGGTGGTGATCGCGCCGAAGCACTCGAGTAACCGTGATTCACGGGTTGTGCCACCGTGAAGTTACGGGTGTCACGACCATAATTATCACGGGCACTCCGACCGTGATTTTCTGGCTATGGCACCTGTGAACCACGGCTACCCTAGCTGTCTTTTCACGGTTAGTACATGAACCGGCGTGGATGGTTGTCACACCCATACAGTTTTTTTTTCCGTGTGGGTCTCTTGCGAACTTTTGCTACACGGGATGGGAGTGTTGATTCTTGCATAAAAACCTGTAAAAATGACGATGAGTACACTAAACAATCACGAAATTCAAGCTTAGTGGCGGTTCGACGCAGGTACCATGGGAGATTCCTATCTAAATTGAGACATTCCTCTGAGTTTCCGTAGAGAAAGTGGCATATTAGATAGGAATCTCCCATGATACCTGCGTTGAACCGCCATTACGATCTTACCGTTATTGCAGTTATGTGAGTTTATCACTGAATTTTAGACTTTCTCAGTGTGATTTTCGTGATTTTTGCTGGTTTTTACATCGGAATGGACTATTCATTTGCTCACAGCAAAAGTTTGCAAGAACCCCATTGGCGCACAAAAGTGGTGGCTCTTGCTATTTGCAACCATGTTTTTTGCTATTTGAACCGGTGAAAAAATCAGTGGCGGCTAGTGCTATTTGGGAACAATTTTATCCCTCTATTTGATTGCATGTAAAACAATCGATTCGAAAGCGAAGCAGCGCTTTCACCAGCATTCGATTATTGAACATGGATTCAAATGGAGCGAAGCCATTGTTGCCAAATGGCACGAGCCGCCACTGGAAAAAGTATTGATTTCTCAAGGATTCAGTGAATTCCCCCTGACGATCTATTATTTTCAGAAGGTTTAAATAGACAGAATCCGTTGTTGCCACATTGCACGAACCCATACGTTAGGTTATTTCGCATTCATTTATTTTTTATCATTGAAGAATAGCTATGTATTTTTTGATGAGGGCCGCTCGGAGGTACGTTAACTGTGACCTCCTGTCATTTGCAGAAAAAACGAAATAAAATGGGTTATTTACTGTGAAGTTTTTTTTTTTTTTTTTTTTTTTTTTTTTTTTGTAAGTATAAATCATGACAATGCGTAGCTACGATGATAATTAGTTTCCCTGAACCCCCGTCTGGCAGTTTCCGTCCACCTCTGTTTACACAATTAACTGCGGATAGAAAACGGATTTACATTCCTTGAAAAGGGTATAATGTTGCATTTGGAATGATTCCAACGCGTTGAACTTGATGTAGATACACCTATGTACTTTCAACGAATTCAGAAGATCATCTAAATGCAAGAACCTTTGCTAATAACTCTACAGGGTGTCCGAGAAATGAGTTCACACTTTTGCTGTGAGCGCCTGGTTGATTGTAAAAATCTGAAAAATTCAGGAATAATCAATTACCCTTAAGCGACTTCAGAGAAAACATTGGGGGGCTCCCACCCTCCTTAAGGGGGGGCGTAGGCCCCAAAATGTACCCCGTGTTGCCAATATATCGCATATTTCAAATGGCAGGGGGTATTTTTTATTTCATTATTCAAAAAGGCTCAAAAAACTGAGTAATTTCGTTTTTTCAGATTTTCGGTAGCCCCTCTCAAAACAAAATGGCGGCCAAATAGCTACCCCATACTTTAGAGGCCTATAACTTCGATTTGAATCAATATTTTTTCAAAAACTAAAAGTTTTCTGAATCCTCAGAACGTCTTCTTTCCAATGATGTGCCGCACTTTATCATTTGGTGGGAAAAAAATGGGGCGCGGAGCCCCCCCAAAAATTTTTGAGTTTGGGGGGCTGTAGCTCAAAAAAGTCAAATGTAAAGGGGGGTCGTGTTGTACATCAATCGAAAGGTCTTAAAAAAAGGAAGAATTTGGCGCAAACCCGAAGTCGGTGCGATGCGTCTATTCAAAATGGCGGCCATTTAACCATTTGGGGGTGGGGGGACCGTCCCCCCCAAATGAAATCCCTCCATCGAGTGATACACCAATCGAAAGGTCTTGGAAAGAGAAAGAGAATGGCGCAAACCGGACGTCAATACGATGCTTGCATCCAAAATGGCAGCCGGTTAAAGTTTTTTGGCTATAGGCCTGCAGGTTCATAATCGAAAAAACTTTAACTGGCTGCCATTTTGGATGCAAGCATCGTATTGACGTCCGGTTTGCGCCATTCTCTTTCTCTTTCCAAGACCTTTCGATTGGTGTATCACTCGATGGAGGGATTTCATTTGGGGGGGACGGTCCCCCCACCCCCAAATGGTTAAATGGCCGCCATTTTGAATAGACGCATCGCACCGACTTCGGGTTTGCGCCAAATTCTTCCTTTTTTTAAGACCTTTCGATTGATGTACAACACGACCCCCCTTTACATTTGACTTTTTTGAGCTACAGCCCCCCAAACTCAAAAATTTTTGGGGGGGCTCCGCGCCCCATTTTTTTCCCACCAAATGATAAAGTGCGGCACATCATTGGAAAGAAGACGTTCTGAGGATTCAGAAAACTTTTAGTTTTTGAAAAAATATTGATTCAAATCGAAGTTATAGGCCTCTAAAGTATGGGGTAGCTATTTGGCCGCCATTTTGTTTTGAGAGGGGCTACCGAAAATCTGAAAAAACGAAATTACTCAGTTTTTTGAGCCTTTTTGAATGATGAAATAAAAAATACCCCCTGCCATTTGAAATATGCGATATATTGGCAACACGGGATACATTTTGGGGCCTACGCCCCCCCTTAAGGGGGGTGGGAGCCCCCCGATATTTTCTCTGAAGTCGCTTAAGGGTAATAGATTATTCCTGAATTTTTCAGATTTTTACAATCAACCAGGCGCTCACAGCAAAAGTGTGAACTCATTTCTCGGACACCCTGTATAAAGTGAACTTCTCGAAAAGGGTACAGAAAGCTAATTTCATAACGATATCGTTCCACTTGCCCAAACTTGGTTATCGAACTACGCGGCTGTTGAGCAGTAACATAACTTCTGACTCCAATAAAATAGCGCGGCGAATCTTTCGCTGGGTAAGCTTTTAATTAGCTCACCATTAAGAGCTCGGGAAAACTATAAACTAGAGAGGGACTCCAATAAGAGTGAGAGATTTGAGGCTGTTTGGAGGATGGATGTAGATGGCGCGGCGGACAGACAGACGGCAGACGTGCGGACCATTACTATACGAGCAAAATTGAGGAGGTAGCTGGAAAAACGGCCTAAGTAGCAAAATCGCGTTCTGAGAAAACGGCTGTTAAAGTTTTTATTTCAGTGCCAATCTAACATAGATGAAGAATCAGGCTTGGGTTGGATCAAAAAAGTTGATCCATACCCTCAGGTTGAAGTTGGTACAACTGAAATATGCTTTGGCTGTATAGGAAAGAAGAAATTGGATAAATACGAAAGGTCTACTAAGGTCGTTTTTCCATAGAACGACCTGTTGCACAGAGACAAGTCCTCACTGAGTATTATTCCGCTGAGTATTAACTCCTTTTTTCCAGAGAACGACTTTCTGTATGGAACATATGTACTACATGATAGATGTAAAAAAAAAAAACCCAAAAAATCTGCAAAAAAAGAGGCGAATTTATTAGAAAATAAAGAATATAAAATTATTCGTCCTCGTATTCACTCTTGCTTTCACTGTTGCCCGAGTCCTCTTCACCATCTTCAATTTTCCCCATTATGGTCATTATAGTCGCCAGCAGAAGTGGCAACCTCTACTCATATAAACTCCCATACCTCACTCAATTTTTGACGTATGGTCATGAAATTTTGTGGAGATATTATTGAGCCTATGTTCTCTCAGAAAAGTTGTTCTCCGGAAAAACGGCCTTAGCCGGCTAAGGCCGTTTTTCCAACTAGCTCCTCAATTATAAACCGCATCATCAATAAATGGCAAAGTAATTTGATGGGATGGAAATGGAAATGGGTACAGAACAGACAGAGTCCGCAACCATTGAAGACAGTGTTGTTCGAAGGGTAGAAAGAAAGTAAGCATAAGGCAGGAGGACGGGAGGCTTTTCAAAAGCAACGTTGTCATCTCGTGAGTACGGTTTGGTACATGCAAATGAAGGGAAAAAAAAAAAAAAAAAAAAAAAAACACTGAACACACAAAAAAAAAAAAAAAAAAAAAAAACACACACTAAACACACTTTTTTTTCTGTACACTGAGAAAAAATTGTGTAAAATTAATCATGGAATAGTAAAAATCCGGCACAACCTCAAGGAAATAGTAAATTCTACTATTTTTTTGTTTCAATTTATACCGGTCGATGTAAATTAGCACAAAAAAATAATAGAATTTACTATTTCCTTGAGGTTGTGCCGGGTTTTTACTATTTCATGGTCAATTTTACAATTTTTTTTTTCAATGTATAGAGCAATGTACCACTGAATTTTTTTTAGAGCATGAGTGTTGAAAAGGTCCCATAATTTGAGGTATATTTCCTAACATAATCTTTTCCAGACCGTATTCAAGGTCAACGATGAGTGCGACTGAGACGCATCCATTACGAAGTAATCTTTAGTGACGTGCGGTGGACATAAAATTAAGGCAAGAAATTTGTATTTCGAAAAGTATTAGGATACTACTCTTAGACAAAAAAATCTTTACTGTCTTGACATCCTAAGTGCAGAATTTGGTCGAACTACATAAAAATTATCATTAAAAATTATTACATTTACAGGGTAATTTTGAAAAGTTCATATAATTTTAGGGCCAATGCGTTTTTCGTAGCATGATCAGGAATTTCCACAAATTATCAAAGTGGGGGGTCCAGTTATCAAGGGGGGGGGGAGGTTCCAGGGTTCCGATGGTAACATTTTTATTAAATTTCTCTGAAATCGCGAAAAATTACTTGGTGGTATATTTCGTTGTCACAGGGATGGAGAGGGGGGTCCAACCTACCGGCTCCTTCACTTACTACCAATAATCTTTATTCTATGGTTTTGTTGCGCCCCCGAATAAAACAGAACCCATTTTATGACTGTCTCAATTTCATGATAACACGGGGGAGCATAGCATGTACTATATGGGTCTCGAAGTGTCTCTAGTAGAGTTATGGCCGTTAAGATTCAAGATACCGAAAGAAGTGCGGTTGACAAAGAGATGATTCTTACCATATACGTTTCCTACGCGACGGTCACGTGATGTACGTGCGCCCGCATCACGGCGCGATCACAGTGCACCGAGTCGGCAACACAGTCCGCAGATAAGGTTCCCGAGACGTTTACAGAGGGGGTGGGGGGGAGGGGGGCTGAAGAGCAGAAAAGCGCGACTCGAAAAGGGGGAGAGAGGGGTTCACTCGAGTAGAAATTAAGTTTTAAATAGCGGCAATTACCTCTCCACGGCCGTCGAGTCACGTGACCGCGTCTACCACGACGACGCGACGAGCTCTCTTACGTGGACGCGCGCATGGTGATGAGGCGGGGGGCGGGGGGGGCAACGTTTGAAACTACACTCGAAAGTGGTAGCGATGACGACTTCACGTGAATGTGAATTTAACGGAATCGTGCATTTATTGAACAATAACACACACCGCGACAGACGTTTTAATTTCCATACCCCTAACAACGCCCCCGCCTCCTACCCCCGGCGTGAATGTACTGACTACTTACACACTCACACACACACACACACACACACACACACACAAGGGTGGGGGGTCTGACCGTCCGGGTGGGCAACGGCAGTCGTATCCCTCATCCCTATTTTCCGACCCGCTAATTGTCCTTTTGAAAAATTGTTTCGTTTCTACGTACGGCGCGTGGGGGCGTCGCGGTCGCTGCTTTGAAGGAAGTCTCCGAAAGCTGTATTATTTATTTATAGGTTACTTTCTTTTCTACAGTCGTTTTATCCCGTGTATCACATAATTGCGCGCTCGCCACACAAAGATCACGGAATATGGAAGTTCCCGGACAAAAAGAAAAAAAAAATTATTAATAATGAATAATTATGTAAAAATAAAAAAAAAAGATTGTGAACAATGGATAGTGAAAGAACTTTAAGATGTGTAACATTTTTCATTTTGGTGGTTGGAATGAGACAAATAACGTGGTTTCTGCAAGAAATGTCGACACTCACATGTTTCTTAAGATAAAAACCTGTAGACAAGTTTATGCCTCGAATTCAGTAGCGAGGCGTGAAAGACAGCGATGTACTTTCTCCATTTAAACTCACTGAAAGAATCGAATGCTTCAGTCATCGGTGATGACCAGATGTTTCGACCTTTTTAATGTATTTAAAGGGGAAAAAAGAAACGTTGCCAAATTGCACGCCTCGCCACTGGTCTCGATCCAGTGTGTGCCACGGAGAAGAAAGTATCTGAATATGAATCCTCACCGATGTAGTTTCAATTCGCCAATAGATGGCGCTGAGTGCTCTACACAGTTCGAGTAACCCTTGTGGTTCTGAGGGGGAAGAAGTAGAGTCCCTTGATGGTTATGTTGCGTACAGAGAGTACCGTCATGAGCTCAACGAGTGCTCATTGGCTGTTGATTAACACGGGCAGCTCCATCAGACGACGACGTCTAGCGGTGACTCCTGGAAACCATAGGAGTCGAATTGCTTTCTTGCCAATGTCAAATTTTTGACTCCTCTGAAGCTTTACGTCCATGATCCATGAAGCGTTTTGTCGGTACTCCCATTACAATATTTCCACCAAGGGACTCTGGTAAGGAAATGTCTAAATGACCCCCAAACCAATTTTGTTTTTGTTTTGTTTTGTTTTCTGAATGAAACTCGTTTTTTTTGGTGTTTTTTTTTGTTTTTTGTTTTTTGTTTTTTTTTTTAAAATTAAATAATAAAACTTCATAACATTCAAGATACTGCAGTAAAGCTGCTATTTGGGCCAATTTTTCACGCTTTTTGGACAAAAAAAAAGTATAGACTGAATATTTAGTCTTTTTTGTGCTTTTATTGGGCTTTTTTAGTTCCTTATTAATAAAAATCTACAAATTAAATCTCACTTTTCCAAAAATTGAATCGCCGAAGCCTTTGATATTAGTTTTTAAAAATTTGTTCACCAAAAAGATCACAGATGTATTCAAAATTCGAGCTGAGATTACTAATCTCCAACAATCACGGATCGATTGGATCACATCGATCCGTGAGATTGGTAATCCAAGCTAGCTTTAGTTTTGAATATTATCGCGACATTTTTGGCTTAGCAATTCTTAAATAACCAATCTCGAGGCCTTGACGATTCGATTTCATACAAAAATTATAATTTAATTTGCAGATTTTCATCACTAATTATCGAACGGTGCCGAACACTCAGCGCCATCTACTAGCGAATATGATTTCATATCCGTGAAGGATTCACGTCAAGAAAGACCATTGGCCCTCAAACTAGTCTCATTTAACAGTAGAGTATAGACTTCACAGGATTATAGGAATAAGTGTATCAGTGGTGACAAATCCAAGCCCAAAAGCCCCAAAAAGCAAAAAAAAAGTAACCAAGAGACGCTTTTCGAGACACCTCAAATCTCATTTTTTTTTTTTTCCGGAGAGGCCCATAAATCTTTTCCTTTTTTTTAAATGCGCCCCCTCCTCCCCCCAAAAACCACTATTTGCATTGAGGTGTCTGTATCGGTGATTTCACGTCATTAAAAAACTAGGGGAAAAAATGTAATAAAATGATACAATGATACACATTATATTTTTTACCTGATTTCGTGTAATTGATTATCGTTAGACGAAGGCCATTTCAGATTTATTATCTATCTTCAGGTCTTAAGGGAGACACTGAAAAAACACTATACCGAAATAATAACAATAAAAATAAAAAATAAATCGTAAAACGCTAATATTGTCTTCATTGTCATGTAAAAGTTTAAAAAATAATAAATAATAACAAGTTCTTAACCGTGTAGCTACGAAAAACAATGCAAAAGTGCAACAGTGCACTGTTTTTCATAGCTATACGGTTAAGAACTTGTTATTATTTATTATTTCTTAAACTTTTACATGGCAATGAAGACAATACTTGCGTTTTACGATTTATTTTTTATTTTTATTATTCCGGTATAGTGTTTTTTCAGTGTGTTCCACAAGACCGAGTAAATCCACAAGTAAATCCGAAATGGCCATCGTCTAACGATAATCAAATAGAGGAAATCAGGGAAAAAAAGAATATCTCATCGTAAGTGCAGCCTGATCATGAAATTCACCAAATTGTTAAAAGGATACATATGAATGGGGGGGGGGGTGTTGAAATCCACGCATTTAATACACACGGTTTAAAACGCATGGAAATATTGAGACAAAAGCCATTAAGTACAAAAAGGTGGAGCAATTTGAGATGAAAAACAATATGAAATTAAATTAAAAGGTTAGGGTAAAGCTCCGAGCATTTGAGCAACACAGCGAATCTTGTGCGCGTGTTCCCTTCACCCTCGGTTAAAATTCCAACCTTTCCAACAGAGCTGCCAATTTGCGTAGATTTAATGACATTTTCAAATTCACCCATGAATCCACCGGTTGAGAAAAGATTACATAGCTCAACAGTGCATGAATGTAATGCACGAAAATACTCAGATATGTAATCTTTTCTCAATCGTTGAAAAACGCCGTTAATTAAATAAAACATCCGCAAGTTCTCAAAGTTATCGACGACTCTATGCCGGTTGAGAAAATATAAAAGGCGCTAGTATTTTCGTGCTTTACAGTTATACACCGAACTAAACTCGGTAATCTTTTCTTAACCAGTGGAATCTTCGGTGAATTTCAAAATGCCATTAAATCCACGCAAATCGGCATCTCTGCCTTCACCCCCGGTTAAAATTCCAACCTTTCCAAGTTCAGATAACTGATACCGACCTCACTAATTAACTAAACTCACGATGCGTGTTGGTTGGAGCGAGCACGAGAACGAGCGGGAACCAGAAAACGAAACAAACAAACAAACCAAAACAAAAGAAAGAAAAAAAAAGAAGGAAAAACAAGCTGCAACGCGGGAAGTATATACTGTATAGGCACCGTAGTGGAAGGAGTGAGGGTAGAGAGTATATAGATGAAGGGGTACTCACTCAAAGAAGAAGGGCCGAGAGCGAATTTTTCTTTGCAGTCCCCGTAGTAGAGAACTGTGGGCATCGGTTTTTTATCCTTGTCCGGAGCTTTGCAAGCTTGCTTCATCATCTCGCATTCGCTTGGGTATGTGACGAAGTCCGAGGCGCAGACTGGCTCATTAGTGACGCCGCTACCGCTGCAGTCGACTGCCAAAGCCGTCCGGCAAACACACTCACCCGCTTCACACCTTGTGCCGCCACTTACACCACCCCCACCCCCACCAACGCCCCCACCCCCACCAACGCCCCACCATTCACGCCTCCACCACCTTCGCCTCCACTTTGTTTGCATTCCGCTCCTTCGCACGGAAGAGATGCTGGATCACCACCGCCACTGCCACTACCGACGCCCCCTGAAAAACACATACAAACACACGACCGACATTAATATGGAAACGAGGAGGGATGGATGAAAAGGCGCCGTGTTTTACAACGCTCCGCAACACGCGGTACACTGGTGTTATTCAGTGCAGTATAATTCATCAAAAGAATAAGAACGGACGCTTTACCTTTATGACCGCGAGAGAGCGAAAGAGAGCGGAGGGTGGTTGGGTGGGCCTAGAGTCCCTATATACTATGAGAGATGTGCCAATGTTGAATCCCATTTCTGATTGGCTCTCAGATTTAGGCTGTCAAGAAAGCCCCAAGAGGCAAATGTAAATGGTAAGTGCTTGTTTACTTTTCGCTAGCTCTTCATTACACATTTGGAGTAACAGTGACCGCAGTAATTATTATTAATTTGTCCTCTGCTTGAATGTTAAATTCTGGAGAACATTATCTCTTTCAATAACGACCGTTATTGTCGAGAATCTGAACCTAACCTGTAAGAGATAGCGAAATAGAGGCAACAGCGGAGAGCAAATGGTCATCCACCATTTTCAATTTGCCTCCTGGGGGCTCCATGGATCCGCTTCTTCTTCTCCATTTTGAGAGACTTGGTGAAACTCTCAAAATATATATATAAGGACTCTAGTTGGGCCGTCTCTCATTTTCAGCCGTTGAAACCAACTTAGACTAAGACTCACCCGTCTTTAGGCCTTCGTACACGCTCAAAGTAGGATCGTCAAACTGACATCGGTGAGCGGAAATTCACCGCAAACAGCAGAATTCCCAACCCAACATTACTAAAATTCAAACATAACCTTGACCAAAACACCTCAAAAACGGGTTTATTGATTTTGATGACTGTGGATTGATGATTGATCAGATGACAAACCATCCATCATTTGACAGGCCGTCAAATTGCACAGTTGTTGGACGAACGGAACATCAACCAAACATACAACGGTTGGCTCACCTACCGATTTGTGGTGGATTAGGCTCACCGATGTCAATTTGACGATCCTACTTTGAGCGCGTATGAAGGCCTTTTGATTTGATGAGGAGGCCGAGAGATGGCTGAGTTTTCGATTTGGCCTCATTTGGGTTGTCTTCAAAGCATGGAAAAAATGATATGAGACGGAAGAATACCAACGCTCAGAAAAGTTTCCTGTTGTCTTAGCAAGACGTCCACTTAGTATTCACCTAACCAGAACTCTAGTTACAGTTACCTGAGTTCCGGTAAAAGCTACCGGAATTACCGGTAAGGTAAGTATTAAACAGACGTCAGGAAATTTTTCTCAGTGGAGATGCAGGAATGTTTTGTTAATTTATTATACTATATGCATTTCAAATAATGACCGGCTGCTTTTTGCCCATTCGAACATAAGTAAAATATTGATACGAGGGAGTGATCTGTGCAACCTTAAATGTTTGGCTTTTTTACGGTTTTGAATGGACTAAAAACAATGCGCCGCTCCGCTGAGCATTACACTCATCCTCAGCAAGGTTATAGATTAAAGAGGTATTCTCCTCTAACTTCCCGCCACAAATTCAGTGGCGCGCAGTTCAAAATCACTGCAGACAAGATGACCGACAAAAGCAGAAAACGAATACTCTTAACAGAAAACGAATACTCTTAGCAGAAAACGAATACTCTTTGCAGTAAACATCGGGCTGCCCTCTGCAGGAAAGCAGAAAACAAACCAATGTTTTCTGCAAAGAGAATAAGTTTTCTGCTTTTATCGGCCATCTTGCCTGCATGATTTTGAACTGCGCGCCACTGGATTTGTGGCGGGAAGTCAGATGAGCATACCTCTTTAATCTATAACCTTGCATCCTTCACTACGTGATCGGTAATCGTCAAACCTTTGCATCAGTGGCGGCTCGTGCGATTTGGCAACCATGCAATTTTTCCATTTAAACTTAGGCAAAAGAATCGATTCTAGTGGAGGCTGACAGCCTCCATGAGAATCGATTCTTTAACATTGATTAAATGAGAGGAGGACACTGTTGCCAAATTTCACGAGCCGCCACTGCTTTGCATGGTAATTAAATGTATTTTTCACATATAAATATAGTAAAATTTAGGGTCTTTTCGATTAGATGTAATCCTTCTACAACTAATATATGATGGATGGCTTGTTAAAATTCAGCCCTGATTAGCATAAAATCACCATCCGAAAAAAACGACGTTTTCGATTACTCGGTAATCGTGTAATCGATTACCACCCCCCATTTGCCCAACTGTGGTGCCATTAAAGGTACAAAACTGTCTGAAAAGTACAGTCATACTTAAGTTCTGAATTTCTCAAGGTCGTTAATGGATTCTTTACATAAAATCACCCCGGGACAGCAATTTTCATAATGGTGGTCGCTAATCCTAAAAAACCATCAAATTTTAAAACTTTGGGGGACTGTGGCTCTCAAAAGGGGGGCATTTTTAGACACATTTTTATAGAAAACAAAAGTCTCATTTTGATCTCTAAAATATATGGTTACAAGGACGACCTATCTTTCTGGTACACCCTGTATAGTGTACAGTGTATACAGGGTGTTTTTTTTATCTCCCCCCCCCTGGTTTTTTTTCTTGCTAATTGAGATAAAATGTTGCGGTTTGGACTATTCTTCATCATTTTGGCTGAATTTTCTTTTTTTGGGGTCGAAACCCCCCCCCCCCAGCCCCCCTAGGGGGCCTCCAGGGGGGCTATCTCAAAAATTTCAAATGGCAACCCCTATCTTGTGATACATCGTTCGAAAGGGCATACAATTCTAAGACTTTTGGCGCAAATCGGAAGTTGATATCGTTTTTCGTTTTCGATATATCGAATTTCAAAGTTCGATTTGGACCCATTTTCAAAAAATCATTACTCCACTTTGGAAAGTCGGAATTAAAAAAACTATGGGTCCAAAATACTCTAAAAAGCAAGTACTTTTCAGATAACGAAATGGTTTTGACATAAAATTAGTCCAAATTTGATTTTAGAGCCCCAAATTTTTTTTAAAAATTTTGGCCCTAAAAGGGGCTATCTTGAAGATTCCCTTCCACGACCCTTATTGAATGATACGTTGATCAAAAAAGCATAAAAAACTGAACATTTTGACGCAATCCGGATATCGATATCGTTTTTCGTATTCGAGATATCGAATATTAAAAATTCAATTTTCGCCTATCTTCAAAATTCGATATCTCGAATACGAAAAACGATATCGATATCCGGATTGCGTCAAAATGTTCAGTTTTTTATGCTTTTTTGATCAAAGTATCATTCAATAAGGGTCGTGGAAGGGAATCTTCAAGATAGCCCCTTTTAGGGCCAAAATTTTTAAAAAAAATTTGGGGCTCTAAAATCAAATTTGGACTAATTTTATGTCAAAACCATTTTGTTATCTGAAAAGTACTTGCTTTTTAGAGTATTTTGGACTCATAGTTTTTTTAATTCCGACTTTCCAAAGTGGAGTAATGATTTTTTGAAAATGGGTCCAAATCGAACTTTGAAATTCGATACATCGAAAACGAAAAACGATATCAACTTCCGGTTTGCGCCAAAAGTCTTAGAATTGTATGCCCTTTCGAACGATGTATCACAAGATAGGGGTTGCCTTTTGAAATTTTTGAGATAGCCCCCCTGGAGGCCCCCCTAGGGGGGCTGGGGGGGGTTTCGACCCCAAAAAAAGAAAATTCAGCCAAAATGATGAAGAATAGTCCAAACCGCAACATTTTATCTCAATTAGCAAGAAAAAAAACCAGGGGGGGGGAGATAAAAAAAACACCCTGTATGAACACGGGTATGCATTGGGTTCTTGTACAAGCAAACCAATCCCTAATTCCTCACGTTAATATGAGCTGTGATCGTCGTCGATGTTTCTGGCTCTTATTAAATGTGAAATGCAGCGTTGTCAGATTTGCGCCTTTGCGCGGAGCCGTAGTTTTCTTGTTTAAAGCAATATAAATTATACGGATTCACAATCTGGCATCATTGGAATGCCAAGTGCGATGTCATTTCTCACTGGGGAATTTAATAATTTGATATACGACGGAGTCGAATGGTTAGAGAGAAAAGAGGAAACATAAGGGAGGAGAGGAAGGGTTTGATATAGTGGGGGAGGGGATGGAATGGGGGTGAGGCTGAACAGATGACACGGATGATGAGAAATAAATTGAAGAAGGAGAAACAAATTTCTCTCGAGTATATTTCTATGAATAATTTCTGCCATCATTTTTTTTTTTTCTACTTTCAAGAGTTGGGGAGTCAGCGTTGATAATGGTCAAAAATGAACAGAATAATAATTAAAAATAAATGGAATTGAAACTAATGAATTGAGAGAGAAAAAAAAAACGAACACATATAGAAAGATGAGTGGTTATTGGTGGTTAGTGGTTACCTAACCTTGGTTATTCGTAGGAACATTTTGGCTGAAATCATGGGCGGCGCCGGCAAAAAAATTTCCAAGGGGGTTCAAAATGGTCGAACCCCAATGGAAGGTCTAGGACCCCCCTCCCCCCCTCCCGAAGAAAAAAGGAATACTTTTTTTCTTCTTTTTTCATCCAAATAGTGTATACAATTATCAAGCCATTGTAGGTGTGTCCAAAAAATAATAATAATTCTGACGTGTTTGATATTATGAATAAAGGGACAACAGATGATAAAAATAGTAAGAAATTTGTATAATTCTACTATTCCTTGCAAAAAGTGAGCTAAATTTGCAAAAAAAAAAAAAAAAAAAAAAAAAAAAAACTCATTTAATAAATAGAGTTCGTCAACTATTACGCCTTAGATTCACATTTCATTTTCTTTTGATCCTTTCATTTTTCTTCGTGAAATTTTGACTGTTTTGAATTCCGGGGGGGGGGGGAGGGAGTGTCCGGGCGATCGACTCCATTTGACAAGCTGAATAGATACAGGGATCACAAGGGTACAGTGGTGCACCCATGGGGGTGGGGGCTATTGTACTAACCCCCCCCCCCCCATCTGAGAGTAAAAGTTTGGGCTGGTCCATAAATAAACGCCGAACTTGGAATTTTACGCTCACGACAGAGTAATTCAAATGTCATACTAATACGGCACGAGTGGATTTGCTGCCTCCGGGTGGCTCAAGAAGTGGCTGCTTACAGACCTTTCGCGGCACGCTTTATACCAATACAGAAATTGTATTGGAGTTCCTCTGATTGTTTTTTTTTTCTTAATTTGACTTGGCAACATTTGCCATATTCTGCCAGCAAAGGTGTAACAAAGAAACCACCGTCGAATCATTTCTCTCAATTATATTTTCCTGCGCAAGAGCGCAGTAAGTGGAGCATTTTAGAGTGCGCGCGTAGCGTACCACGCCGCACCGCCGCGCTCTGTTTTAGAGGCGGATGCCGTGGGTCCGTACGGAAATGTGAAACCGCCACGCCGCGCCACGGCCGCCGCGCCGCTCCGTCTTTGACGAGTTTTTCTCGCTTCAATGATAACGTATTATCAAAGAAAGCTACTATGATTCCCGAGGAAGATTTCATGCTTCAATTTTCACGGAATGAAATATTTGGAATAGGGGATGCGAGGAAATGTCTTAATTATTATGAAACCTCGTTATTATTCTGAGAAACGCCACTATTCACCACCTGCTCATTAGAGGAACAATTGACTCTTGGGGGGGGGGGTTCTACTCATTTCATAACTTTTCAAACGAGCGAAATGTATTACTATCCTTTTTGAAAGCGCCCGTTTGAAATTTCTACCCACCCACCTTCCCGCAATCACGTTGAAACTTTTTTTTTTTTTTTTTTTTTTTTTTTTTTTTTTTTTTTTTTCACCGTGTTGTTGCTTATTTGGTGGATTGCCTTCCTTGCTTTGTTTGTTTTTTATTTGTTTTTGTTTTTTGTTTTTTGTTTTTTTATCGGCTGACCGTGAGTTTGATTCATTTCTTTAAACCTAGTCCGCCTTTTTGTCTTTTTGGGTGTTTGTACAGTGTAGCTCCTCTGAAAAACAAGGCAACCGGACTCCCTGAATAATTTTTCTCTATATGAGCATCATAAATTGCTGCATGGAAAAAAATTAGGTCTTCATATTTTCTGCCTCGATTGCTGAAAAAGCCTCAGCTACCGGCGGTTGACAATATTCTGACTATTTTTCGTGTTTTCTACCACGGTAGATTTTTTATCCACTATACGTTAGATTTTTTATCCACCATGGTAGATTTTATTACTATCAAAACCTGAAAATAATCTACCAGGTAGTCGAAAAATCTACCATGATAGTCGAAAAATCTACCACGGTAGTCGAAAAATCTACCAAGGTAGAAAAAAACACTCGATCGCGGTTGCTGAGGCTTTTTCAGTAATCCTGGTAGAAATGAAGACCTGATTTTTTTTTCGTGTGCATCGCTCGTGTTTTTGTTTTAAAAATTGGATATACAGGGTGTTGAAAAACTGTTCCCGAATATTTCAGGGGCGGATTCTACAGATCAAAATAAGACCTTTTTTTCCTATAAACATGTGTCCGAAAATGCCCCCCTTTTGAGCTACAGCCCCCCAAAGTTTTAAAAAATTTACGGTTTTTTTGGAATAGCGACCACTATTACGAACCAAATGTCTTGAAACTTGGTGTCCTGAGGTAATTTTACGTGTAGAATCCATTAATGACCTCGAAAAATTCAGAAATTGAGTCTAACTGTACTTTTCACGCAATCTTGTACCTTTAACGGCACGAATTTTATGTTACGAATTAAAATTTTGAAGAATAATTACCAAACTCAGATGCGGAAAACCCTTAGAAAGATTTTTGGTCCTCCTTGTTTCTTTCGATACGACGCGTTTTAAGCGAGATAATCGCTGCACAGTGTGGAAAAGTCAGCGCTTTTACCATAGCGGCCGGCCCGTAGAAGCAGCGGAGAGGCGGGTTGCATACTCACTGCCGTTTTTCATGCTAAAAGCGCTGACTTTTCCACACTGTGCAGCGATTATCTCGCTTAAAACGCGTCGTATCGAAAGAAACAAGGAGGACCAAAAATCTTTCTAAGGGTTTTCCGCATCTGAGTTTGGTAATTATTCTTCAAAATTTTAATTCGTAACATAAAATTCGTGCCGTTAAAGGTACAAGATTGCGTGAAAAGTACAGTTAGACTCAATTTCTGAATTTTTCGAGGTCATTAATGGATTCTACACGTAAAATTACCTCAGGACACCAAGTTTTAAGACATTTGGTTCGTAATAGTGGTCGCTATTCCAAAAAAACCGTAAATTTTTTAAAACTTTGGGGGGCTGTAGCTCAAAAGGGGGGCATTTTCGGACACATGTTTATAGGAAAAAAGGTCTTATTTTGATCTGTAGAATCCGCCCCTGAAATATTCGGGAACAGTTTTTCAACACCCTGTATAGTGTTTCTTTGGTAATTTTGATTTTAAAATGCCTCCTCATTCGTTGATCGAATTGGGCCGTCAAAGTTGCGCTCAAGTGGGCCAGTAGCGGCCCGTGAGATTTGGCAACCATGCATTTTTCCCACTTAAACTTAGGAAAAAATCGATTCAAGCGGAGGCTGGCAGCCTGCTCGAGTTTCGATTGTTTTCCATGTATTTAAATGGGATAGAAACACTGTTGCCAAATCGCACGAGCCGCCACTGAAGTGGGCATTATGTTGATCGGTGCGCATCTTATATAATTTTCAAATAATCGCAACATTTGACGTCTTAACTTTCAAATCGTTTCGTCTTTTGACACGAAAAAGAAATCCGTGCCATGATTGATGATGCTCCTTGACAACATCGATGATCGTTCAAAGATTTACTGGTCTCCATACTATGATAGTGGGTGATGAGAACCAATCATCATATGTTTACTATACTATATGAAAATCCAATTTATCACCGTCTGAAGTGATCTATAGATCATACGAACGCAACGGATCATCAACGAACCAATATCTACTACGTCTTTTTTTTTACAATATGAATTGAATAGTTTATTCTCATTGAAGTTGGTGGATGTCTAGTTAAAAATGATTATCCTGACAATCGGGTTCCAGGACTTTTCGTCCATCGACTTTACGTCCACTAGTTTCACGTCCACCGCTTCTTTACGTCCACAAAATTGTCCGTCCTCCCAACTAAACGTCCATCGTCGTAATAATTGTGGACATTAAAAATTGGACCACTTGTTTTTTCTTCTTTCTTAAGAGATGATTTTTTCTTCTTTCTTTCACAGTAAGTTTACTTAGTTTACCCATAGGAATGTATTGAGACATTTCAGAGATGTTTATTCGAGTTCCTGGAGCATTAAATCTCTTATAACTCCAAATAACCCTGAGTAAGTAGCATTATAACCCAGAACTTGCTTTTTTTTAACCACGTACAACTGTTTTTTAACTATGTGCAGCTAAAGGACAAGAATGATAAAGTACCAAGTTTCCCTGATACCCTCACAGAAATAATTCTATTTTCGCACCTTTTTATCGAATATTTCCGTTTTTATGCTGTTATTGAACTGTGGAGCAATGAAGCTCGGTGGACGTAACATAAGTGGACATATGTTAGTGGACGTCTATAGCGGTGGACATTACAGTTGTGGACATAAAAACAGTGGGCGTAAAGCCTGTGGACGTCAAAAAAGTGGACGTAAAGTCCGTGTAGCGACAATCGCGATCAAGAAAGAAGGTATAGCATTCGAAACGAAAAAAGTACTTACATTAAACTATGCTTTACAGCACAAAATAATTGAGATCGATAGGAACAGTTACAAAGGTCTGATATGTTGTGTTTCTCATAAAGAAAATTATAGTATCGGGTGAGCTGAGAACAACGGTGCCTTTGGTTTTTTTACCAAAGGTCCCAGTTTTAGAGATACACACCTGTAAAGTAGCAAAAGATTGTGGGCATATAGTGACGATACTACAAGGAATTCCCCTTTGAAACAATGTATTTTGGACCAAAATCTCATCTCCGGATACAATAGGACTAAATTTTAAACCCAAGGAATTTTCTTTGTACTCAGCTCATCAAGTACTTTAATTTTCTATATATATATAAAAAAAACTCAGTGTTTCAGACCCTTGTAACTGCCCCATTGAAGAAAGCGAATATTGGAGACAGTGAATTTAAACATTAATGCATCATTATTGACAAGTAGAATAAACATCAACAGAGCGGAAAATCGTTTTTAATGTACGGGTTATATGATACTCGAAATAAGGAGTAAAGTTGATATTTGATTTTCGATTTTCACGGAGGTGCAGTGATGCCAGATCTTAATAATTTTCCCATAAGAACACATAGAAATAAAAGCCGCAGGATCTGTAAACACAGTGGAGGTGAGCAGGAGTCGAAGACATCGAAGCCAGCCTCCACGCAAAAGACTCGACGAGGGGAAAAATATGAAGAGGAACGCTTATTGGAACGAACGGACATGCCGGCAAATCCGCACCTATCCACAACTCTACTGGTCCACCGCACCGTCAAACTTAACCTTCAAATTCATTCAGGCGTTCGACTCCTGTCGGTACACCAAAACCAAATTTCCACCATTGTACCCTACTGAGTACAGTACAGAAAATGAAGATGACAAAAGTAGCGTATAGTTAACTATTCCTGCTCTGCGGTGATGTTATTGCATACACTAGAAATTGAAGGAACTTACCAATTTCGTGATTTTCCATCACCAGAGTTGATGTTACCTAACCGTGCTTTGTATTTGAAGACATTACAGATTTGAATTTTTATTCAATCTTCCCAAGTTTTGTTTCTCGTTTTTGTCGAAACTTTGTATAGATCTCAGAATATACAGTCGCAGTTCCTCCCCCCCCCCAAAAAAAAAAAAAAAAAAAAAAAAAAAAAAATCAAATGAATTGAATGGGTCAGTTGCAAACTTTTGCTACAACGATAAAGAGTGTTTCATGGTATGTAAAATTGCCCGAAAAGTCCATTGGTGGCATCAGAAAGTCAAAAAATGCTATAATAAACTTACAAGAGACGTTTAATTAAATCCAAGATGGCGGTAAAATATCGAGCAATCTGTATGCATGCACCTTTAACATCCAAGGATTGCCAACGTTGA
Organism: Trialeurodes vaporariorum; assembly: GCA_011764245.1. Taxonomy (NCBI): domain Eukaryota; kingdom Metazoa; phylum Arthropoda; class Insecta; order Hemiptera; family Aleyrodidae; genus Trialeurodes; species Trialeurodes vaporariorum. The sequence continues at coordinate 19,012,821 of VMOF01000320.1, forward strand.
CAACCTCACAGCTTCAGAGGTTATGTGTTTATTTACGTTGTGATTGGGTGTGATCGATATTGTGAGGTTGGCTATCCTTGGATGTTCGTGGTGCAATTGGTGCATGCATACTTTTTTTTTTTTTTTTTTTTTTTTTTTTTTATTACTTAAGGACCGCCCCCGAAGGAGTATCGCACTGCGTCCTTTTCAGGTCTCTTGTGCTTTCACGATCCGGTTTGTGCCGATGTGCGTGGCGAGTCATCTTATCAACCTCTCTCCTCTCATCTATGCTGACAAGATGACTGTAATTGAGGCACATTTCGGGATTCCCATCTCTGCTGAGTCAACTTGTTTCAGCCTCATGTCTCACAGATGGCAGCATCTGTAGAGACGTCAACGGCATCGCAAGTTTGGGCTTCAGCGTGAGTCCATGGCTCAGCTATGGGAGATGTAGATCGCCAGGGGGGCGAGCGGTGTCCCGCAAGCCCCCTACCCGACCCCGCTTGCTCTAGACGCCTAGTTTTCCGAGATTAAGGCCGCGAAGTCCGTCTGTGCGTCCTTCGCGTCAGTTCTATCGTGAAAATTAGGGTCACTACCGGGATTTGAACCCGGGACCTATTGATCTAGAGTCAGGAGCCCTGACCACTAGACCAACCTGGCCGGCTGGTGCATGCATACAGGTTGCTCGATATTTTACCGCCATCTTGGATTTCATTAAACGTCTCTTGTGAGTTTATTATCGCATTTCATGACTTTCTGATGCCACCAATAGACTTTTCACGCGATTTTCCATGATATTGAACATTCTATAGCGCTGTAGCAAAAGTTTGCAACAGACCCATTCATTGCTATCCATCGGATTGAAATCTGGGCATGTTTTGCCCACAGCTGCCGTTCTGTGTAAATTTAATAGCTGTTTCAATTCACCGATGATTCCACCGGTCGAGAAAAGATTACGCGGTTCAGTTGAGTTCATGACTTGAATGCACGAAAATAATCGCGCAACTGTCATATTTTCGCAATCGACGTTCAATCGCCGTTAAATTATTAAAATACTTGTAAGTTTTTCAAAGTCATCGACGATTCCTTCGGTTGAGAAAAGATTACAAATGCGAGTATATATACTCGTGCATCACAGTAATACACTGAACTGAACAGTGTAATATTTTCTCAACCAATGAGATCATCGGTGAATTGAAACATGTAATTTGATTTACACCGAACGACAGCTCTGGCCTGGAATCATCTTAACTCTCTACTTATAGGGACTCTATAGACTGTTTTAGTAGAGCGATATATCGTATCGATTGCCGTCCGAGGGCCTCTGGTTCCAAACAAACCCTGGTTCATTGTAATTTCCCCATAAGCGAACTTTTGAACGGAAATTTAGGGTATTAAATCAAACAATTAATGCGACCTTTTTGCGATTATGAATTCTACGTCCTTGAAAATGCTTAATTATGCCTGGTTCCTTGTCTAAAACTGCCGAAATGAATGAGATATTACAGATTAAATGCAATGAGCTATAACTTTAGAGTGGCACATCAAGGAACGTTCCACTGGTTCATTGTTGCCACCCAGGGCGCCGCCATCTTGCCGTAAAATTCGATTTTGAGGTTAAATTTTGTAAATAGTTTCCGGTCGTTCCGTAAACAAACTCAAGAAGGCCTCTTCAACGACATAACTGTCCGCGAAAGCACCAAACATCAGTGTTTTTTTAAACTAAATTTCAATGTATTTCAATGAATTTTCGTGTTGAATACATTAACAGTGTGCTAATCAATAGTATTTGGGACGCTGATTTCAAAAATGATATCATTTTCTACTTAACTCGTCCCGATTTTACGCATATTCTACTTTTAATAAATGTTCGTGATAAAGTTTAAATTGTGGAAAATTTAGAATATTTCGATAAAACTAAGGCCAAATTCGAACTCGGCAGGTCAATTAACATCGGAGTAGCCGTAGTATACGCGATTGAAGGTCCAATTATAAGAAAAAAGCCCATGTTTGTGTCTAGGAACCCTTGTTTTGTATTCATTGGGGGCGGACACCTACGTCGTTAAAGCGTAAAAATCAACAAACTCGGGCATCGCCGGTAACGACTTGGAAACGACCTACAAAACTTAACCTCAAACCTTGGAATCTGCCGTCCAAATTCCGCTTTTTCCCGGGATTCCTTCGACCCTGTGTGGCACAAGGTGAACCAATGCGCTGTCACTCTAAAGTTATAGCTCATTGATTAAATGTTGCATTTGTAGGTTAGAATCGCCCGAAATCCCGTCAATTCAACAACAACAACAATAACAATTGGGTGATTCCAACCTCCAAACGCATCGTTTAATCTGTAATACCTTGTTGATATCGGCAGTTTTAGCGGTGGAACCAGGTAAAAGTAAGCAGTTTCGAGGACGTGTAGAATTCATAATCGCAAAAAGGTAGCATTAATTGTTTGATTTAATAGTGTAAATTTCCGTTCAAAAATCCGCTTATGGGAAAAAAGCATTGAATCAGAGTTTGTTTGGAACCAGAGGCCCTCGTACGGCAATCGATACGGTATATCGCTCTACTAAAACAGTCTATTCCAAACTTATGTTCGTTGCTTTTATCGTCCCAACGAGCACCAAACATCAAAGTTTAAGCAGCAAATCAAACATCGACAACGATGCGTTCTTCTCTGCAACTCTTCAAAACTGATGATACAATAAGAGCAAGCAGCAGTCTAGCACCCAGAATGGGAGTCGAGTTCACCTGTGCTGTGCTACGGTATATCTTGAGTGAGAGTGAGGTGTGTGGATGCAGTGAGAATGTGTGAATGTATGAATAAGAGAATGTGAGAGTGTATGAGAGTGTGATGTGTTCTCTGCCCTCACTCTTTGTAAGTGTATTATGCACGATCATGTGCAAGTATCATAGCCGGCGGATAAAGTGTACCGCTATGCCCTTCTCTTCTGCTCCGCCTTCCCTGTGTCGAACCCACCTTTCTTCTCTATCAAAATATAAATATTATGCTTTTCTCACGCTTCATACGGCTCTACCCGCTTTATCCCTCGTAAAACCTTGTTAAACACGCGTATTTCCCTCCCTTCCTCCGTCAACCCCCCCCCCCCCCCCCCCCACCCCACCTTCACCCCCCAACCACCCCCATTTTTCTCCCTCGTGTTCCCTCTTTTTTTTCTAAAGAGCTCTCGAACTCTCGACGATCCCTGAAGTCATCGTGATCCAATGGAAGATAGTGATGTGGAGATGGGGAGGTGAGGCAAGAAGAGAACTTTTGGAGCTGTTTAAAAAAATCAGGCGTTTTTATGGGGAATAATGCAAAAGCGTGAAATATCACGGAAGTTCTGCCTTTTTCTTCTGGGACTAAGCCAGTGTATTTTGAGATCTTGACAAATTATGAGAGAAATCTAAGAACCTTTGGCGCTTTTTAAAAAAATAGGAGTTTTGATGAGGGAATGAGGCGAAAGTGTGAAATATCAAGGAAACTTCCAACTTTTTTTCTGGGACTGAACCTGTGTGGTTTGAGATTTTGGCCAATTATGAAATAAATACATAAGAACTTTTTTTGCTTTTCAAAAGAAGCAGTAGTTTTGACTAAAAAAAAAAAAAAGGCTCACGTGTAAAATTTCACGGATTTTATTTGGGGGGGGGGGGGGGGGGTGTGGAGGAACTGCGGCTGTGTATTCTGAGATCTATAAAAAGTTTCGACAAAAACGAGAAACAAAACTTGGGAAGATTGAAGAAAAATTCAAATCTGTAATGTTTTCAAATGCAAAGTTCGGTTAGGTTACATCAACTCTGGTGATGGGAAATCACGAAATTGGTAAGTTCCTTCAATTTCTAGTGTATGCAATAACAACACCGCAGAGCAGGAATAGTTAACTATACGCTACTTTTGTCATCTTCGGTTTCTGTGCTGTACTCACAATCAGTAGGGTACATTGATGGAAATTTGGTTTGGGTATACCGACAGGAGTCGACCGCCTGAATGAATTTGAAGGTTAAGTTTGACGGTGCGGTGGACCAGTAAAGTTGTGGATAGGTGAATTTTCCGGCATTTTCGTCCGTTCCAATATATGCTCCTCTTCATTTCTTTCCCCTCGTCGACTCTTTTGCGTGAAGGCTTCGATGTCTCCGACTCCGTGAAAACCGAAAACCAAACATCAACTTTACTTCTTATTTCGAGTATATTACCCGTATATTGCAAACGGTTTTCCGCTTTGTGGTTGTTTATTCTACTCCTCAATAATGATGCATTCGTGTTTAAACTCACTGTCTCCAATATTCTCCAATAATGCAAAAAGAAATAAGCGATGTTCCTTAAAAATGTACACGTTTTGATAGTGAGTGGTCATTTTAAAAAAAATATGAAAAATAGGGGAATCCGTTGAATATGGTATCAAATTATATACCATTCTAATCAGAAAAGAACGCTTTTTAATATGAGCCATTAAACTGAATTTGTAAATAAGAAACAACAAACAAAAAATACATTTTCATGACTTTACCACCTTAAAAGTAGAAAACGATGATTACTGATGACTTTGCCACTTTTTCGACATTGGACCCAAGTGCGATGCAACAGAGGTCATGGGCGGATACAGGGTATTTGTCTTTCTCTCTCTCCTTCCATTTGAACTTATGTGTTAGAAAAGGATAGCAGAGGGGGCCATCACGTGACTTTGGCCCCCTCTTCTGTCCTTTTCTAACGCACGTTTTCAAATGGGAGGAGAAAGAGAAAGACAGTACCCTGTATCCGCCCATAACAGAGGTATGCTATGAGCGATGATCCGAGTGAAAGTAAAGGAGAGGGAGAGGGAGAGAGAGAAACCTTGATTCTATCAACACATTACGAGTCCGCCGCTCCCGCAACAAAACGCGGTGCCAAAAAGATGCTACCTCAACGAGTCGACACTCGACACACAACCCGCGCGCGCCAATGCCTCGTAAGCGAGTTTCATGGTTCTTGAGCTCTTTATCTTGCCACCACGCCGAGTGAAGAGTATCCTGGTATAGTGCACTTGTCGTGGGAGGGGAAGGGTAATATTTTTTGAAAATATATGCAACGCTTGGTAGCGGCGCGGCTCCGTGGCTTATCTTATATCGTTCGCTGAAAACGCTGAAAATGTGTCGAAAAATGCAAAATCAAGCCCATTTCTGACAGTGATACATGCCACACGCGCATCTATCCAGAATTTCAGATGCATTTCACCGGGTTATCGGTTTGGAGAATGGGTCTGTTGCGTACTTTTGCTACATCAATATAACTCATGGTTTCTAACGTAAAATTCGGCAAAAATAACGATGCGCACATTAAAAACTTTCAAAATCCACTCATTAACTCAGAAAATACCTTCCATTTCAAACAACCCGCGCTACACTAGACACTATATCACCGACTTATAACTACATAGATGGAACCATCTCCTTTATGTAAACATGAATAGAACTTACAAAGATTGGCATTTTTCATTTAGATGCGTACATTTCTTATATTATTTTGTAATCTTTGATAAACCGAAAAGACCAGACAGCAAATGCAGCCAATAGTTCATATATTTAGAAGGGAATTTCATCATTTTGTAGTTACGATGTTGTTTACTTATGCACGGTGGTTCCGTCTTTGTAGTAGTATGCCGGTGCAAATAGTGTCTAGTGTAGCGCGGGCTGTTTGAAATTGAAGTGATTTCCTGAGTTAATGAGTGGATTTTGAATCTTTTTAATGTGTGCATCGTTATTTTCGCCGAATTTTACATAAGCAAATCTATATTGTTGTTGTTCTATATTGTTGTAGCAAAAGTATGCAACAGACCCATTGTAGAATGCTCCCAAAGTAAATAAAACTACGGATATGGATAAAATGACAGTAAATGAATAAATAAATGAACAAATAGATGACAAAATAAATGAAAACGTCACAGTGCCACTAATTAAAAAGATTGCATTACTTTATATAAAAAAAACAAAAACAAAAACGAAAAAAAATTAAAATTAAAAGAGAAGGGGGAGGGAGGGTTGAAAAATAACTGCTAGAAAAAGAAGAGCAAATAAACAAACTTGAAAAAAATTATAGCGCAGAACAATTTTACTGAGTGGGGAAAAAAGAAAAAAATGAAAACGATGACAGAACACAAGTTGACTCTTGTTCAGTTCACTTACCGCAATTGCCTTGACTCGCCACCGTAACTAATTGACGTGATTTGCAAGACTCCGATTTCAGCGCGCATTCGTTCCTGTACGTTATGCCATTTGAACCGCAGACTGGAGTTTCATCCTGGGGGGAGGGGGAGGGGGGTAAAGAGACAGAGAGGAATATGGAGTTGGAGAGAAAAAGGGAAAAGGAAGTAAGGGTAGAGAGAGAGGGAGAGAGAGAGAGAAAAAAAAGGGGGAAAAAGATTAAAAACTGCAGAGGACTGACTAGAAACGCGCGCGAGCGCTCGTCAATGTTCCAAAGCTTCATTTTAACGTCATTTTAAGTCGTTTTATCTTTCCTTTGATTTAAAAATGTTCGAATAGGTACTTTGAAAATTGAATGAAAGGTAATTAAAGAACAAACATGAAACTGGAAACGAGGACAATAAACAAAAATTAATACCTTTATAGACTAATGAACCTTTTAAGAGTCATCTAACTCACTAAGCGAATTTTCACGATTGAATATGATCACTGGCGCAACCAGGATATCTTCCATCTCTCTCATTTCCCATTTGAATGTATGAGTAGGAAAAGGACAGAAGGAGGGGGTTTTATCCCCTTGTCCATCCTTGTCCAACATACGTTTTTTAATGGAGAAAAGAGAGAGATGAAGAAACTCTCGGTGCGCTACTGAATATGATTAACAAATACCAACCTATAACCTACATATTCGAGGAAACTAATAATTGTGTTTTTCTGTGTTTTCGATGGCATCAGTTCGATTTTGAAGTCACCTCCGGATTTGAATTCAAAATCGAATTGATGCCATCGATGCCTGGAAACACCGAAGAAGTTGGGAAAACACGATTCAGTTCCATGTGGTCCACTGTTGTCACGCGTAGGTTGGCAATGATTTTGTATAATTTCGTTAGATACATTCGTCACGAAAAATCGCTTATTGAGTAACGAGACATGGGTTTTATGCGAAAGGTTTATAAAAACATGAAAGGAACAGGTGAACGATGGGCAAATGCTGGAAAACACGCAAAGTTAAAATTGGTGGAGACATTTTCAACTCAATACTTTCTTGAGTGTTTTTCAGCATTTCTCCGGGATTCACCTTTTCAATGATATGATGTGAATCCCATTTTTCCTTTTATGTCAAGTCGTCGCTGATTCGTATTTGTCTAGTTCTTCGGTTTTATTAAACGTGCTAGATTTCAACGTGTCAGACCAAAATTTTCTGAACATTTAAAGAAACGACATGATTTTTTGAAGTTTCCACATGGTTAATTCAATCTTAATTAAATGGACCATAGTGATTGAATACGTTCTTTGAAATTTAATTTTAGTATTTTTTAAATAAATTTAGGTACTAAGTAGTTACAAGTTCCAGTAATTATAAGTGAATCGGCTGTTGGACTTACGGATTGGCAAGAAGAAGGACAAACACAGTGAGCTTCTCCGTAACTGTCATTTTGGCACGTTTCATATTTCTCACATCTCTTATTCTCGCAGCTGTCTACAATACAGAGAGACAACGAGCCATAGTTAGTTTAATGCAGTTTTGTGGAGATAATTCTGGACAAAACTTATCAAGATTTCAATTTGATGGAAACCGCCACTTGTCTCTATTGGGAAAAGTCGAATTTTCGGCATTTTAAATTAAAAAACAAAGGGAAAAATGCAAAATCCAAGAGCATCGGCACCTGCACGGTTTTTCACAGATTTTTTGAGCCCAATAGAAATATGAAACAGGAAAGAAAAAGACACCGAAGAACAGAATGGTGGTTATTTTATTTCATTCATTTTTTGATGAATTCACAGGTTTTTTGTGTTTCTTCAACAACTGCACCAATTGCAGATGCATAACGCAGTGGCATAGCGTGCGATTTGGCAACGACGCATTGTGTCCATTTAAACCCATGTAAAAGATCGAATGCGAAGTTGTTCACCGATCACTCGATAGTTGGATAGTTTGATCTTTTTCGTGGGTTTAAATGGACACAATGCAACGATGCCAAATCACACGCTACGCCGCGCCGCGCCACTGCATTAGAGATAATAATTGGTGAAATAAAAGAGACCGCCCTCTCTTGGATCTTCTCTTTTCCTATCCAAGTCAAAGCGCAGTGAATTGGTTTCAGGAATAATTGTTTACCTTGAATGGGGTCCAAATCAAGAGACTTGTGAATATGAGTGCCACCTACGACGATAAAATAAAACCATTAATTTAATCGTCCCCATTCCCCTTTTTCACAAAAAGATGCTGCAGGAAAAAATCAAATCGTTGTTTGAGAGAATTTTCGACATTAATTTTGACTTGGATTATTATTACTATCCCCCCCACCCTCACCCCCCGACCACTATGGAAGAGATTAATCTACTAGTCAAAGAAAAGTATATGAAAAAATTTAAGAAATCTAAGTCCCAGGGCAAAACTGGTGACGAAGATCACCTAAAATTGTTGCAACTAAATTTGTAGTCTCCTAAATTAGTTATCAATCCAAAAAATCATTGCGACCTCCTTGAGATGATGACATTTTTGTCCTGAAAATACTTAATTTGCCTATTTTTTAAAAGATGCATCTGGAGATTAAAATCACTGGAATTCCTGCCCATGCACTCCACAACAACAACAATAATAACATATGCGTGATTCAAACCTCCAGATGCATCGTTTCATCGTCATATATTGTTGATCTATGCAGTTTTAGTCGTAGAACCGCAGGCATAGTAATTAAAAGCTCTTTCGAGAACCTAAAGTTCACAATCGTAAAGAGGTCGCACTGATTTTCTTGGTCTCATATAGCCGTTTAAAAATGTGCTTCTGGGAAAATTGCATTGGATCAGAGTTTGTTTGAAACCAGAGGTCCTCGAATGGCAATCGATACGATATGTAAATTCGATATATCGCTGTATAATAAAATAGTCTATTCAAGAGCAATCAATGTATCGCAACCCAGTACCCACCACTGATGTGTACTTACATACAGGGGTAAGCAAAAGTAACGCACACCTTCCTCTAACTTTGTTCCTAATCGATATTTTGAGAATCGGTTTTCGCCATTCTTTTTAATTTCAAGAGGCTAGATACATCTCTGGAGCCATTTTTGATGACCCTACCCCGGGAGGTAGGGGGAGGGGGGTCAACTTTATTTTTTCTTATGCCACAGATAAAATAAATTTGGTTCATTTAAAGGGGGAGCAACGAATTTTTGAAAATGGGTGGATATCGATTATCGAACTTTGAGCTTTGATACATTAAACACGAAGAAAGATAACGAACTTTGGCTTCCGCGAGAAGTCTCAGAACTTTACGCCCTTTTGAACGATGAATCACAAGATAGGCGGTGCCATAAGACAAAAATGAAGTCTCCCCCCCCCCCATTACCACCCGGTCGGAGGCTCGAAAATAGTCCCAAAAGAGTAGCCCTTCGACATGAAAAAGAATAGCGAGAACCGATTCTCAAAGTATCAATCAGGAAAAAAGTTAGAGGGGGGGGGTTGTTACTTTTGCCCACCCTTGTGTGTACGATACTGATGTCCTGATATGTATGTATGTATCAACGAGCTATACCTTTATCTAGAGCGGAGATAGTGTACACGTCTTATGGGAAAAAACCGTAACCGCCCTGGAGAAATTTTAAGGTTATGTATAAGCGAGTAAACAAACCTAATTTCTCTATCTCCACAACGTATTTTAGCTGGTTTTCTAACTCTATCAGTAACTTTAAAATTTGATTTTTTCTTTGAACTGCGCGTGTTTTCTATCAATCATAGGCTTAATTTCAGTTTCTACCCATTTAAACACTCAAATCCATCATAGCTTTCATTTACTTTGCCAGTTTCTGAAGTGTGTACAAGCCGTGTGTTACTACCTTATAACACTTCTGTGCTTATAATGCCGTGACTCATTACATTTCTTGGCATTTTCTCAAACTAAAGTGGTATGTTTATGGTGATGCATTAAAAAATGTTGTAATTTGTCCTCTCATTGCAATTTTTCTTTTCCTGATATAATTTTAATCTCCTAAAGTTGAGTGATCTGAAGTAACTTTGTGAACGGATGAGCGTGTTCCTTGATCATTTTGAAATATTTGTGATTGCAGAACTTAAGAGAGTAAAGTTACCGAAAAATACACCTGGGATGTAGTGTTAGATTAAATCAATCATTCACTTTTAAACCAAGATTTGTCTCGTAGACACGTGCTCCATTACCAATTCTTAATTTTCCATGTCTCGGGGCAATGTTATTAGTAGCCTTCACGGTGCATTTTCAGGCTGATTGTGTGTGAGATACCAGTTTGGGCAAGCTATATGCAACATCCATTGTAATTATGTTATTGCTTCAAGGATCTCTGAAATCCTTTCAGTTTAGGTGTCTTCGGAGTAATTAATGTTTTGTCTTCACGGTAGACGGATGGTGAGTACTCATGGAAAGTTAAAACCCCACCTAAGCGCGCACCACCCAAAGTCTCTTGAGCACCATTAAGCTGTAAAATTGTATGGCTCTTGTCCCACACAGCATACACTTTCAATGCTGCTAGGAAGTCATTTTGCTCTAACAGGGTTGTTTCACGCCATAGGACTATCAGGAAGTTTATAGATTACTTACCTCTGAAGTAAATCACTCGATTTTCCTGAATGACTTGCATCCTCTTTACTTTGTTTACCACCATTTTTGATGTATAAGTGGTGCGAGGAGAAGCAACCAGCTAACAATTGACAATCTTTAACTGGCATGTGGCAGCAGGTATTTCGAAATCTTCAAATGTATTAACAGCCTTCCCGGCTATGTATAATTTGGATTTAGAAAAGCTTGTTGTCCGCCATATTTACCCCCCATTGCTGTCTGAAATGATCCAGCTTTGATGCCTAAAGGTAAGAATAAAACCATTCTGTTTCATTATTTTCATCCATTAGCATACAATACAGTTTTCATCCCCTGGATAGTGCGTCTAAGATGTTGAAAGAGCTCTCTACTTGGGGATCTCTTAATGTTCTTCCTTGGTCAAAAGTCCGGAAGTTCACTCGTCTGTTTGTTTTGACGTGTGTACTTACTTTCTTCTTATTGCTACATTTTTGAAAAACGTATGGATTTGAGGCTGAAATGTGCATCAGGTTTACCTAGCAACTAATTTTTAAAGGCAACCGAATTTCGCTTCCTAAAGCTTTTATTTATAATTATGAACATGTCAACAGGGATTTTCAAAGACAGTATCAAAGTTGAAGCTCAAAAAGCACTGTTATTCAGAGATCTGAGCCAACAACCTCCTTCGCTTGGCCTTGACAGGTGAGTTTTTGCGATTATCGCATTTGAAATGCGTTTTAGGATTAGTCTCTTTTCTTTTACCCTTCTTACCTACTACGGTGATTTATAGTCACCTTTTCAAGGTGGCAATCTACCTTAAAAATTTGGCTCCAAATCATCACGGTATTCGACACGGAAAAGAAACTCTGGTTAACCCGTAAACACAGTTAAAATGGGAAAATCTCAGGAACTCTCAAATCAAGGCCAATTCATGGAGGATTTTTGCTCAGGCATCTAAATCCACTCTGCTAACTACGTTCTTCTTTACTGAGCCAATATTTCCTTAAGAAACCGGATAAAAACACCTCCTGCTTTAATTTAGAATATTTCTTTTAGATTAGTTGTTGCGCAATCACCTTCTTTTTCTTAAATTATCGACGCATTCAAGCTGTGGCAGCATTGCGCTGAGGAGAGTAACATAGCGAGAAAAGAAAATAAAGCTGAGCATGGACAAGATGGAAGATTTTGTGGGTTTTTTCCCCTTATCATAAGCTATAGAGGCTTTGTTTTGTTTTTGGTTTATGCATTTATCAAACCTGCAGTTTGATTCATAGTTTTCATTTTCGCTTGTACTAGCAAACGCAAAAGTTTCGACAATCAAGCTTGCATACGGAGCGCAGAAGATTGCTTCGATTACACGAGGATTCGCTACTTATCTCAAATTCTTGACTGCCAAAACTTTTGTGTTTGGTAGTATTTACTGAACTCGCAATCAGTTTGTAGGTACTTGTTTCACCCAGACCCGTGATAGAGTGTTACACTTGAATGGCTTTCAGTTTTCGATTAATGAAGAGAAAAAAAAAAAAAACTCCTGTGCCACCATGATATCTTGGCTACGCTTGATATTTAGTTCCTCTTTTCATTAAATTGTACATAGTTAGCTCTAGCTCATTATTTAAACGTCTATCTCTAAACATATGTTCTTTATTAAGAGTAGTCAGTACACTTCATTAATGGGATCTTTTGAATTTGTTAAGAATGATGTTCAATGCTTGAACCTTTAATAATTTTTTTTTTGAAGTAGAGGTGGTGCCCGCATTTGCAAAGTTCTGCATTTGCATAGCCAGGAAATAGCTGTTACTGAACCCATAAATAACTTGTCATCCATTAGATCATGCATACTTGCACCATGTGAGAGAGAGCCAGATTTATCAACTGTCACATCTACGGGCAAGCCCTTCAGCTCTGTAAAATTGTTAGGTGATCTTGTAGGTATTCAAGTTACACTGAAACTTGGTTACACAAAGATTTCATCATATCTCTTACTTTAAACGCCATTTTCTTGTCTTCAACAACAGTCAGTACCTACATCAAAGAATCTTTTTTAAGTGGCTTATCATGAACTACGTACCTCAAAGGAGACTGGGGGATTCTAGTGATTTATCCCTAACACTTAGTAGGGATGAAACAAATATGTTTTAATCGTACCTTTAAAGATGAGAGCATGGTTACTGTGGTCAAAACTGAAGAGTGAATATAGCAGACAACAAGTTTTTCCAAACTCAAACTATCCACAGCTGGTTAGACCTTTGTCACGTTTGAAGATTTGGAAATACCTGCTACAGGCCATTAAAGCATTGGTAACAAATAATTTGTACTCCTCGTCACATCGGTGATTCTTCTAATACAGCAATTCTTGGCACAACAGTGATACTTCTACTAAAGCAAAAACCAAGTAGAGTCTGAACATCGAACGCGATCCCGAAATTGAGGGATTATCTCCCTCCTTACAAAAACACTTTGATAGGACCACTAGTTTTGAGGCAAAATTGAAGTACACGGTGAGAAGAGCAAAAAAACTGAAATTAAAGCATAGAAGAATTTCTGGTGCTCAGTGAAATAATAACTCAATCATCTGACCCACATCCAGTAAACACACAACAAGATAACTTGCGATAGCACTGTATTGAGCACATGAAGTTATACAGAAATGAGACGGTGAATGGGGATCCTCAAAGCTGAACTCAAATTATTGAGACATATTAAAGTTCATACTGACACTAAAGGATGGTTTCTTTTACTCCAATTTACAGGTACCTCACCGATTATACGTTAATATAAAAGAACAAAACAAAAACTAAACATCCATGATCTTGTTGCGGGTGGTTTCAGCACAAGCAAGATAGATAAAGACAAGTAAATTAAGGCACAAGAAAGTAATATTAGAAATTGGAGAGAGTTTTCAATTGAAAGCTACCGCAATTCACAGAGACATGATAATTCACGACAAAAACACTGCTTGTTCGGGTGAAAATGCCAAGAAATGCAATGAGTTTAGCACGGCGTACGGCATTATAAGGTAGTTACACACGGCTTGCACACACACTGCAAAATGACAAATTAAATTAAAGCTATGAGGAATTCGAGTGTTTCTGTAGGTAGAAACTGAAATTAAGGCTATGATTGATAGAAAAAACGCGCAGTTAAAAAAAAGACTCAAATTTTAAAGTCACTGATAGACTTAGAAAACCAGCTAGAATACATTGCGGAGATAGGGAAATTCGGTTTGTTTACTCGCTTATTCATAGCCTTAAAATCTCCGGGGCGGTTACGCAGTTTTCCCGATACCTCCGCTCTAGATAAAGGTATAGCTCGTTGGTATGTATGTACTCACTGCAGAGTCCGTGATGTAAAATGCGTATTTCTCGGTGATGTTGACATGACTCAAGACGGAGCTTGCATTCGTTTCCATAGGTGATGTCATCTGAGCCGCAGACAGGGTCCAATTCGGTAGAGCATACAGGACATTCACAGACTGGAGAGTTACCTTTCTCCACGCAAACGGCTCCGAACTCGCACTTCCGTTGACTGCACGGTCCGTTCGCTCCTGGAGACAAAAATTGGCAAATACGTAAAGAGACTTGAATTTCAATGAAGGGGAGAAGGAGGTCCTATGTTAAACAATGTTAAATATACTTCACTTCTGGTGCACTTTTCTCAGGAATGGGGCAGTTGCAAGGTTCTGAAATGGTGTGTTTTTTATAAAGAAAATGATAGTATTTGATGAGCTGAGAACAATGGTTCCTTTAGTTTTTTCCTGAGTGTCCCGGTTTTGGAGATACTCACGTGTAAAGTTGTAAAAAATCGTGAGCGTAGTGACGTCACTGCGCGGACTTCCCATTGGAAACAATGTATTTTGGGCCAAAATTTCATCTCCGGAACAAAGGGACTTATTTAGAAACCAAAGGCATCTTTGTTTTCGGCTCACCGAGTACTTTCATTTTCTCTAGAAAAAACACAATATTTCAGACCCTTGCAACTGCCCCATTATTTGACCTACAAGGCTGCAATTTTGCATGAAGCTGTGTTTTGAGTGTTGACTATAAGTGGAACTAGGAATTTAAAAATTTATTGAAAACTTTTTTTCTAAAAAGTTGAAAATTTGGTTGATTTTTTCACTTTTTTGAGATTTGAATGTCTATGCAAAAAAAAAAACAAAGGAACTACACAGATTATTCTAGTTCCACTCATAGAGATTTTTCTGAGGAAAATTTAAAAAAAAAATCATGAAAATAGCATCGTAGTTTATATATTTTTGTAGATCTATTATTTTGAGTTAAATTACGTACATCGAATTTAGAAAAAAAAAAATCCGATTTTGGCCCTCAGTGAATTTCTCAACTCACGTAACTTGGACCCCGTGAATAGTGAAACCGTGATCCACGTTGTGTGAGGCATTTAATTGAACTTGGTAACGAATACGAATACGAAAAGAAAGAAAGCCTTCTCTCGGAATCATTTGCAAAAAGTCATTTTTTCTTATGTCAAATTGAAAATAAAAGAGCCCGAAGCACCTTTCAGAAATTAAAAGAAGGGGAGAAAAGTGAATATTTTATCCTCCATCATAAATTACGCGTAATGGATGCGGAGCGACAGATTCGCTTTTTCTGCGCGGTTCCATAAGACCCTTGAGAGAGGGTGGGTGTTGAGGTATCAAAGGAGCCCCTCCATTTTTTCCCCCATTGAAACAACATTTTCTCCGTTCTTTTTAAGGTGCAAATTTAAGCCATTATTTTGAGGTTTTTGGGAATTGCAAATGACCGGGTTGGCGCTGGAAAAAATGTCAACCAAGAGTTTTCCCATCTTGAAAAAGCAGAGTTGCCAAACTTGGGATTAAAATCCTCACAATTTATATTGATTCTAGAGCTGTCGCTTTGTGTGCATTTCAAAACATTTTTCAATTCACCCAATAGCCCCAGTTAGTTTGGGGAGGGAAGGGGAGTCCCCCCGGAAAGTTTTGCCAATTTAGCTGCTTTAAGACGTGATTTTAGACTATCTCCACCTCGCAAATGATCGGAAAATAAGCACAAGCACGAAGTGTCATTTTGTGTTCCTTTGCAAAAAAAATAAAAAAATAAAAAAAAAAATAAAAAAAGAAAAACGATCTAATTAGAAAATGTAATCGGACAATTTTATTTTTTGCTACTCGAAAATTCAAATAATAATAACACCGTAGGACTTGAAAGAACGGGAAAAAGGAAATAAAGGACCTCTTCTGAACGGATTCTCCTCTCGATGTACTATCGACGAATTAAAGATTGTCGCGAGATTTTCACACATTTTCATTTACGGGTGTGAGTGTGGGACTGATCTGCAACGGCTTTCCCACCCCCACCCGCACGGACCTCTCACCTGCAAGGTGTGAGAAGTATGAAGAGTGGCCGAACCAGAAACTTGGAGGCGAAACTTGAATCGTGAAAATCTCGCGACAATCTTTAATTCGTCGATAGTACTCCGTTTGATCACCAAAAATAAAAATACTTCATGCCTATTAACAGTCTTTTTTAATTTCGTTTTTCGTTTCACACTATTATTTTTTTTTTCTTTTTATTATAATTATTATCTACTGCATTTTTTTTCAACATCGGATTTTCTGAGGGGGGGGGAGGCTGGCCCACCCTAACTGTATAGTAGCTACGCCCATGCTTCAACCTTTCTTGAGGGTAGAGGAACTAAACCGACGAGATGAAAGTTTGACAAGGCAGACAATAGGTCTGTTGCAAACTTTTGCTACAACAATTAAGAGTGGAAAATTTGAAGTAAAATCGCCTGAAAAGGCCATTGGTGGCATCAGAAAGTCATAAAATGCAATATTAAACTCACAAGAGGCGTTTAATGAAATCCAAGATGGAAGAGAAATATCGAGAAATTTGTATGCATGCACCACAAACATCCAAGGATAGCCAACCTCACAATATCGATCACAACCAATCACAACGAAAACAAACACATAACCTCTACCTCCAGTGAGGTTGTCAAAGTTGGCCTTACTTGGATGTTCACGGTGCATGTATACAGATTGCTCGATATTTCTCCGCCATCTTGGATTTCATTAAACGCCTCTTGTGCGTTTAATATTGCATTTTATGACTTTTTGATGCCACCAATGGCCTTTTCAGGTGATTTTACATTAGATTATACACTCTTAATCGTTGTAGCAAAAGTTTGAAACAGACCCATTGGCTCGAAATCACACGTAAACAATTACAGTGTGATTTCGCGCACTTTAAAAACCGTACAATTCCAATTTCGAAACAGGTTCGTAAGAATTTTACGACAGTTTAAAAAAAAGAAAGAATTTTACGACAAATTAAGAAAGGTCGTCGATTTTGGATTTTTCGCCTCCCCCCTGTTTTGACTCACGCTACGCTCATGGCTTATTAGCCATTATTCAAGAACTATAAATTGTTGAAGTTTTTAGCGTTACCGAAGAAGAGTTTTGATTTTTTTCTGTGCGTGGATGAAATTCTGCGACAGGATAAGGAAATAATGCAACGAATCGTGAACTAACATGTTTAATTCATCAAAAACTTGTCGCGTAAACCGTAGAGTTGGTTGCCAAACTTTTAGACTATGACTCTTTCCCTTCTTTCCCTCCACACAGTCTACATACGCTTGGGGTGTCGGTTTAGAAATAACCTGATTACGGAATATAACGGGAGACCGACTCTACGGACTTTCGCTGCGGGGCGAGTCATAGTTCGTATAACGACATTAAACTCATAATGCAACCAAATGACAAACAAGCGATCTGCAGCAGCACTGCAAGTATCTCAGCATTGATGAACGGGTGAAACGGAAGAGGAGGGTGGATGGGGGGGGGTTCGAGGGAGTAAAAGAGAGGGAAAACTCACCGCAGGCTCCGGTGTAGGCCACTTTGACAAGGGTTTTTCCGAGGCAGGTCGATTGTTGGAGATGACATGCACTGTCGTAAGTTCTGGCGTCTGTCCCGCAAACGGGTCTCAAAACGGGGTCGCAGCTGGATATACACTCGCACTGAGCGATCCCGAATCGATTTATCACACATTCTTCTCCGTGAGAGCATCTCACGCTTGAGCAAGGGTTTATTCCTGTACAAAATACACAGATACCGTTTTAGATATCCCTGACGCATTTGGATAAAAATAGTTCATGTATCACCCCCCTTATCCTCGTATACAAGCCAGCTTTTTTAAACCGGGTCACACTGAAAAAAAAAATCAGCTAAATTTAACTAATTTCAACTTAAAAGTATGGACACCGCTTAAAACTGTTAGTTTATTTATTTGAATTAGTAAAATTAACTCCGTGCCGTGTTAATTAACATGGCACGGAGTTAATTTTACTAATTCAAATATTCAAACTAACAGTTTTAAGTGGTGTCCATACTTTTAAGTTGAAATTAGTTAAATTTAGCTGATTTTTTTTCAGTGCAGACTTCTCGCGGCAAACGAACTTGCATCTTTGTCTTTTATCGAATCCCCGACGAAAAGTCTCTTTGAAGGAACGAATTTAAAGGAAGTATTTTTTTGACAGACTCAAATCTCGTTCATTCGTAAGAAAATGTGATGAAAAACTCGAATAGTTTCCATTGATCGACGCTTCTCGGTCAATCAAAAAATCTTGAACTTTGTTAAAAAGAAAAAACTCAAATCTCGTTTATTCGTTTTTGAACAAGTGATAAAAATTCGAAAAGTTTCTATCGAGTAAAAGTTGGACCAAAACGAAACATTTCGTTCGGAATGGTTCGCACAGATTAAATGCACAGGCCTGCGTCAAATCCACTTAAAACACCCCACATGTTATATTTGAAGCTGATGTACTTTAAAGCATTCAATTTAATCGTCAGTTGTTCTTCGACAGTCTTTGCAAAGAACCTTCTGGAATAAATTTTGAGAAGGAAGTTTCACCCTTAAGATAATACTTACACACATTACTTTACTTCAATCTGTTTCTCTTGGTTTCAACGAATAAAATATAAAATAAAAGAGCGTTGTATAAGGAAATTCCGAAATAATGCTTCTTTGGGCGCCTTCAATTATTGATGTAGGCAAAAACGCGTACACTGGAGCAGGAATAATTAATAATTATCTCTGTTAACTTGATTTGAATGAGAGCGCGGTATGTTGACAGATTGACTCACAATCAGTGCAATAAAAGGGTCCATGCTAAGGATATTTTTGAGAGGAGCTCCAGTATCAGTGTTGCTATTTTTCAGATAGTTATCCGATTTGTCCCATTTGACTTAACCCTTTATGGGCCGAACCCGAGTATACTCGTCTTTCTTCTCTAGTCTACTTCACATTATTTCAGTCTTCATTCCGGATAAACGCAGTTATCGATGAAAATACCTACAAGATAAGATGTCTTCGGGCGCCTTCAATGTATCGTATAGGAAATTCCAACTCCCCCGAGTACGAACAGTTAACTACTTTCCCTTTATAAACAGAAGAGTGCGTCCTTCTGAAATAACCTGAGAGGGTTAATGTAAGTACAAGTTTGTACTCAATACAGTAGCGCAACGAGAGTTTCTTCATCTCTCTCTCTTTTCTCCATTAAAAAAATGTATGTTAGACAAGGATGGACAACGCGATATAACCCCCTCTTTCTGTCATTTTCCTACTTATACATTCAAATGGGAAATGAGAGAAATGCAAGAGATCCTGCGGTTGCGCCAGTGACTCAATGCGTAAATCTGGCAACATTGCCCAGTATTTCCTTAAATCCGAGTCGTCGAAATGAGACCCATATTCGTGACTCTTCGTTCTTAGAACCAGCTTCTATGACCTTGAATATACCTGGCTGAGCTGAGTAATAGACGTGTTTGTAATGAGGTCTAGACTCAAGACAAAACTTTTACAAATAAGTGCTTACAAAATTGGAAAGAGTAAGCAACGAAAGTGTCTTTCTGAAGTCGTGCAGCCACTGCAGCCTATAACATATCTTGGTTTATTTGTAAAACGAAGAGCGAGGAAGAGAGGATTGGAATCAAACCAAAGAGTAGCAAAGAGACGCAAATTTCCTTCGGGTTTTGCTTTGGGAAACTTTTCTCGGTATTTCAATAAGGACGGATACACAAAGTTCAAACTAGAATATTAAAAAGTTTTCAAACGAAATAAATAAATAGAAAAATAAATAAATGAATAAAATAAATAAATAAATAAATATCTTCTATTCATCTCTTGCGTTGGTGTTTGGAGGATTTCGAGCAACTTCTTCGTTAAATCTATAGTAAAGTTGTTAAAAGTCCGACAGAAGTTTCATATGATAGTATCCGATTGTTGCTCTAGGTGCTTTTTGCTTTTTCTCTCCGATAGTGTGCATCCAGAACTTTTTCTTCTTTTCCTCGGAGGGTTTGATTTACACAAAATACCGTCCCTATACGTTGTTAAACCATTGATTTTGCAGAACTTTTGCAAATTTTACTTTATCTTGTTTCTCTTCGTTTGAATTGAAGCAGGTTTATGTTCTTATTTGCGTGCACAGTTCTATAATGCAAATAAGAAATTATTTTATTGCAGAAATTTAATAAAAACTCAATCTTTTATAGATTACATTCTAATTTTCCAGAACTCACTCGAGGCTTAGATTGGCGGGTGCAATAATTTTTTCAAGCATTTTCATTATTAATAAAATTGTCATTCTCATTTGCCCCATCCCTCCACTGAGTCCCAGTTTAGATGCAGTGACGTATTTTTATAGATGTAGTACAAATGAACATTTCTCTTATGATGAGGTTCAATATTCTAATAACCTCTTAGTGTCTAAATTCTGTATTCGAAACAATGTGTGATTTTTGGAATTACTTTTTTGGCTGATTTTTGGATTAGACGAGATAGCGATCTCTGGACATTGTAAATTTTGGACGCGTAATTTATGAATATGATCTTAAATTGGAATTAAAAAGAACATTGGAACCAAAATAAATTCGACACTGGGGGTGTTGCACACTTTGGCTATAAGCGATTTAATAGTCGATTCTGATGTAAGAACTTCCAAAAATAACGATGGAAGCACTAAAAATTTCCGTAATTCCCCCCTGAACTCAAAAAATCGTACCCGACCTGCATTTTCCACGATACATGATCCGCAGGTTCTTTTTGGATAGAGCATTAATAATGAGAGATACCTATCTTAATTTCGCCACTCTCTCTATGCTGACAAGAATGATTATCAGAGTAATTAGTCACCAGAGTAGTGATCCACATCCGAGACACCTGGTGACACCGGTGTCAAAGAAAAGTCACCTCTTATTGGTCACTTCTTGGTGGAGTTGCAGTATTTTTAGATGGGAATCTCCCATTATTACTGCCCTAAGCCACCATTACGCTCTCGAAAATGAAAACGTTTGTTGAGTTTTGGATTTAATTTCGGAAGTTTTTAGTGCAGCCATCGTTATTTTTGGAGGTTTTTACACCAGAATCGACGATTAAATCTCTTATAGCAAAGTTGTGCAACAGCCCCATTTTCTACTATGCATGGTCACAATATCCACTAACCGCTCTTAAACAGAGAGGGAAGGAGGGCTGCAGAGGATGCAATTCAGGCAGTGTATTTATTTCGAGAAATTATTATGAATTGAAACAAAACTATCGTACCTGAGCTGCATTTTCCACGGTATATGATCCGCAGGTTCTTTTTGGATCTGCAAGCTTCAAGTCGAAGATTGCAATCGTTGCCGTAAGTTTTACCGTCAGACCCACAAACAGGAGCAAATTCTAGAGGACACGCTTCTCCACAGCGGCAAACTGGATTCCTGTCGCTATCAAGCTGACATAACTCTGGTTCAGGACACACCACTCCAGCGCAAGGATCTGGAAGAAAGGGGGAAGACGGTTGAAGCTTCAGTTTGAAGAAAATAAAAAACATTATTTTTACAGGATCGAATAATGGTCCAAATCGAACTTCGATTTTCTGTATATGGAACAATGGGGGTTTTGGAGACATCAACTTTTTGCCCATATGATGAGTCATGAATTACAATGAGTGAAAGAGCCACAGTTGCAAAAGATATGGAAACCCTTGAGAGCGATCGACTCCATTTGCCAAGCTGAATCGATAGAGGGGTCACAAGAAGGCAGTGGCGCACCCAGGTGGGCTATTGTGCTAACTCCTCCCCCCCAATCGAGATTAAATTTCCGGGCTGGTCTATAAATAAACGCCGCATTCTGAATTTTGTGATGCTACACGGAAAAAAAGATTAGTGAAATTAACCATACGATAGCTGATTTTGGCACCTGCTAGATGTTATGGCAATGTTAACCAAAAGTATGCTATGTTTTGACTAGGTACTAGGTGATGTTACCTGATTGCATGTCGAATTTACTCAAAGTATCGGTAAATGTACCATACTTCTGGTCAAGTTTACCATAACATCTAGCAGGTGCCAAAATCAGCTATCGTATGGTTAATTTCACCGTAGTTTTTTTTTCCGTGTAAGAGAATTGATCAAGAATCTTTGACTTAGTTACCCATCCAAAATCCTAGGTGCGCTGCTGGTTCAGACCACTCTTCAGTCATTTAAAACTTGATGTAAATTAAAAAAAAAAAAAAAAAAAAAAAAAAAGATTTTAAAACTAATGGCATCGGGAACCGAACCCGGGTCCCCGGCACTGACGATCGAGTACTGTACCACTGCGCCATCTGGAGCTGATGAATGAGCGTGTTAATCTTTACGTATAAGTATAAGCATACCGTTCTGGTTCTGAGCATCGATAGCCACCGATTGGATTGGCGAGAGGTCGCATACAACTGCCGAATACAACCCGGTATCACCTTGTCGCCCGATTGCAAAACTGGTAAGCACTCGGTCTCCAGTGTATAGTGCTACACCGAGCTGCCTGGCAGATGTGTGGGTGCCAGGGAGAGGGGGTGCGGGAGTGTTGGTGTCGCGGGGCCTGCGCACATTGAAGCGATTCAATGGAAAAGACAGGACATGGTGTGGTGACTTTAAGTGCGCATATCTTCTTTCAAATGCAGCGTAGAGGTTCGAAAGGTGTTTCATTGGTTTTATTGTAAAGTTTCCTTTGAGAACCATCCTTCATGGTTTTTTTTTAACATTGTAAAAACATTCAAAATTTACATTTTTAATCGTATAAACCATGTCCGACCCTTCCCGTTGACACGCTCCACTGTGCTGCGTCAGGGTTCGAACAGGGCCATAAAAGTGTCAAAAAAGACGAGGGTGAGAGGACATATGCGTGATTGTGTGAACTTGGTATAATTTCTGTGCGTGTGCGACGAAGCCACCAACACACTCTGTGTGTGTTTGCAGCGAAGAAAAATCAAAAACAACTGAAGTCATGACTGATACTTCAACGGGAAAACTTAAAATTACAAAATAAAAACGGTGAAGGCATCGAATGACTCCAAATAAAAAATTGAAACGTGTCCGAGAGTTTCATTGTACTTGCTCAATTTCTCGAAAATTTACAATACGACCCGAGCATTTGAGTCCAGACTCAAATTCTGAAAACTAAATCTCCCAAACACTCACGTCGCACGGCCACCAGAGGGCGCCTCATAAACTGTATTATATTATTCATTGTATACAGCGAAACGACAGTAAGAAGCTTGCCATATACTTCGAATGGCACCCTTGAAATAAAAAAAATAGAAGCTCGGAGTTTGAGGTTGAATTTTGATGATGCATGTGTCAAAAAAAGAGCTGTGACTTTCTCAAAGATCCTATCAAGTTTACTCTTTCATTACAATTTTTGCTACGTAAGTGCAGAAAAAAAATTATAAAAGATTACAACAACAACAAAAATGTCCTGCTTCGTTTTTCAATCAATTCTGCATTGAAGCACGATTCTCTCGGAGAGTTTCGCTGAGAAAAATGCTCTTTTCCGAAAAGAATTAATTCCTCTTTCAGAGATTGAACTTTTCTCGATTCGCTGAATTTAATGCCTTGGTTTATTTATGGACATATCTTGTCGAGTTTCCTGAGGACAATTATTGACGAAGATGTAGCGATGTTTATCACCGACTCGACTCCAGACAAGTTTTCAAGTAAGCTCTTGAAAGTTTGAACCTTTGTTGCCAGGTGTTACTTACAAAAAGCGAAGCTCGTTTAAAGTCAACCAACAATATAATGATATCATATATGTGTAGACGCAGCTAACAATATTTCTTGAAATAAAAAGTAGAAAATGAAAAAAAAAGAAAAAAAGAAGAGAATAAACACCAAAAAATAATCAGTACTTTTGCTCTATTATACTGAGAAACCACGAAACAAGTCACCGGTGATGGTTCGGTTATCCGGAATCATGTCCTTGTCTTTTTCTAGGACGATTGATCCGATGCAGTACTCCTCACTTAGTGGTACACTCAGGATCTCTTCCTTCTCCTTTATTTTCCATTTGAATGTACAGGTGGGAAAAGGATAGAAGGGGGAGGATTTTAACTCTTCGTCTATCCTTGTTTAACATATGTGTTTCAATGGAGGAAAGAGAGAGCTGTATAGGATCGTGCCTCACTTTAAAGGAGCTCATAGTTTTGCAAAGAGCACTTCACTCAGCACCCACCGTTGACTGATGTTTGAACGAAGAGTTTTAGCGAATCGTTTAGGAAAAGTTGTACCGATGAGCAAAAACTTGGCTGAAGTGCTTCTGTTCGGACTGTTTAGTACAAAAAAGAGTGAGCTATACTTGCTTGCATTCTGTGTGAGTCAACTTGAACTCTTTTAAAGTGCAGTTTAATACACTTCGCTCTCAACCTCTATCTGCTCTTTTACTTCCCCCACTCCACCGTTATTTTTTTTATTTTTTTTTTTAATGACGCCTCTCCTTTAAACTCGAGAAAATACAA
The DNA here is from genome assembly GCA_011764245.1 of Trialeurodes vaporariorum. Lineage (NCBI taxonomy): Eukaryota > Metazoa > Arthropoda > Insecta > Hemiptera > Aleyrodidae > Trialeurodes > Trialeurodes vaporariorum. The sequence goes on from VMOF01000320.1 coordinate 19,037,317, forward strand.
CGGTAAGAATCCAGTTAAGATCAGAATTCAATTAGCTCGAATTTTCATTTAAAAGAACCATTATTTGTCAAGATGAGGCAGTTGCAAGGGTCTGAAATGTTGTGTGTTTTTAAGAAGAAACTGGAAGGACTCGATGAGCTGAGAACAAAGGTGATTTTTTCACGAAAGGATTTTTTAAAGAAGATTGATTCATTGGTCGGCACATTTTTTTTTTTTTTTTTTTTTTTTTTTTTTTTTTTTTTTTTTTTTTACAAAAGGAAAACTTATAATGTACTGTATTTGCGCATAGAAAACATTGCATCGTATAAAAGGCAGATTGGTATCATGTACACTGTACAGTCAACTATTTATATTCATAAATAAACGACTATACTTTCTAAGAATTGAGTCTGGTGCTGGTGGGATATTGAACGAATGCAGTGATAGAGAATAGATTATGCCTATTAAACGGATGACTCAATTCGAGGGGGAAAAAAATACTCCCATATTTATTAGATCTCTGTACAACAAGAAAACTTATGAGCTTAAGGGAGTACAATCGAAGGTTTTGTTTTTCCCCCCCAAAATAAAATGGGGTTTGTGTCTCTCTCTTTCTCCGTTTAAACATAGGTGTTAGAAAAGGGTGGAGATAGTAGCTATCATGTGAATCCACCCTCTACCTCTGTCCAACACTAACGCATGCCTTCTGATAGGAAGAGAGAAGGAGAGAGAGAAGAGGAGAGAGAGAGAGAGAGAGAGAGAGAGAGAGAGAGAGAGAGAGAGAGAGAGAGAGAGAGAGAGAGAGAGAGAGAGAGAGAGAATGGATACGGCTTCAAGTCTAACGGACGAAGCGAGTAGCGAAAAAATAGATGGAGGCTTTTTGTCTATGTTTTGCCGACTACCCCTCTCCCCCTCTCCGCCTACTATTCATCTTCTACTTCATCCCCCCGCTCAAACGTCACTCAGCTCAACTTCTCAACTGCAAACATCAATTAAAACCCCGATTCAATTCAGAACCTCATTTACGTAAACTTTTTCCTCTCCGTCCTCTGTTCAGTGTACTGAAAAAAAAAAAAAAAAAAAAAATCTCTCTCTCGTAAGATAAACTTCCACGAGAGAAAGGGAGGTTGGTGAAGTTAAAACAAAACGATTTGTTTGTTGGTGAATTGGAATAGTTTACAGACATTAGATCGGGTACAATTAGAGAAGGCTCTTAATTATTATTTCCCTCCTTCATTTTGCACTGCCTCGGCTGATTGTGTAGTTACCATATGCATTAGAAAAGAGGCGCGAATATTCAGAGCCGTACCGTACGGCGCTTCTTACAGTTTCTCGATTTCCGACAGTGCGGCGGCGCGGTGTAGCGAGCGATTTGGCAACGTTTGCAGTTTGTCCATTTAAACCCACTAAAAAGATCAAACTATTGAGTGTTTGGTGAACAACTTCGCATTCGACTTTTTACATGTGTTTAAATGGACACAACGTTGCCAACGTGCACGCTACGCCCCTGAATTTTCCGATTTCTCATGAGCAGATCTATGACCTTTGATCTGGGATCGATTTAAATTATTTGATAGAAGTGTTGTCTGAGATTCGAATTGACTGTGAAAGTTTATAAATAATGATGAATTGATGGGAAATTATTTCTCTGATATTTTCCCACTTTTTTACGATCTCAGACTCAGACCATAGTGCGACGCTGCCAACCGCACAGCTCACCACTGATAATCACTGATTAATCATAATATATGTTTGATTTTTTTCATCCGGCTCACGGATATTGATCGCTTGCTTTCAAAGTCATCAGATTCACGGGCTTACGGTTTTACGTTCTTAAGTTCTTACGGTATTACAGTTTTACGGTTTAACGGTCTTGGGGTCTGATGGTCTTATGGTAATACGGTCTTACGGTCTTAACCCTCTAATGACCGGGTTAGTTCGAAAGAACACCACTCTTCCGTTCATACATTTAGGAAAGGATGTTTACTTATTTGCAAAAATTCTGTATTTAAAATGCTAGCTAGTTCAAGCTATGGCCGCTGCGGAGCGCTGCGCTGGTAAGAGACAAACGGCGGGTTCGACGCATTTGATTTTTTTCTGTATTGAGAGTTTGCGGTATCGCCTCACCGATCCCCGGTGGCGTAGTGGTACGGTGTTCGCCCATGACATGAAAAGATGCGAGTTCGATACCTCTTCGTACATATACTTATTTGCCATATACCACAAATAACAAAAATGTTAGTAGTATCAATTTATAACAATGTATCCTACACCTCGATTATTATCTACGGTGTAGTTTAATAATGGAGTCGTTCAATTTTGAACCTATGTTTACGTGATTTCGACGAACCCCGCCGATTGTGGTCCACTGAACACAAACGGAAAAAAACTGTCACCCCCTCCCCCCTACGAAACTCTTTTTTCGAGTACAAACATCCCCCAAGTTAGTTTAAAAAAAGACCGGGAGCGAGCGGAAGGTGAACGCAGCGCGGTGCGCGTGTATTCGCCCGGAGTGCGTTTAATTCCTCTAAAATGAAATAAATTTCGAAAGAGAAGAAGACAGAAAGAGGGAATGTGTCATTTGATAATAATTCAAAAAGACTGCGGTAATCACTTACCGTGCGCTAACCTAGCGCGGAAGCACCTCATAGCAGTCATCTTGTGAACTTGCATCAAGCAGCTAGCTTTTTGGACACAGTAACGGGGCTCTTGCGAACTTTTGCTATAAAAGCAAATAAATAGTCCAAGCTCATGTAAAGAGAAGTGGAAATCACGAAAATCACACTAAGAAAGTCTCAAATTCAGTAATGAACCCACATAACTGCTATAACGGCAAGATCGTAATGGTGGTTCAACGCAGGTATCATGGGAGATTCCTGTCTATTATGTCAATTTCTCTACGGAAACACGTAGATATGTCTCAATTTATATAGGAATCTCCCATGATGCCTGCGCCTCTCTGCCATTAAGCCCGATGCTGAGAATGAATTTTGTGATTTTTGAGTGTACTCATCGTCATTTTTACTGGTTTTTACGCAGGAATCAACTCTTCAATCCCCTTTAGCTAAAGTTTGCAAGGAGCTCCATTTCACCAAAGTAGCTCGCTATTTAGGGAAGGTAGTTAACTATTCGTGCTCGAGGGAGTTGGAATTGCCTATACGAGGATTTGAAGGCGCCCGGCGAAAGCTTACCTTGTAAGTGTTTTCATAGACGTCGCGTTTATGAGGAATGAATACTGAAACAGTGTGAAATAGGGAGGATAAAAACGAGTATACTCAGGTGTGGCCCATATGGGCCAAGGGGCCATAGGGGTGCCTTGGAAATGAACGGAATTTCTTGGTTTTGGTTGCCTATACAGCTCTATCGTGTTCTGAAATCTATTTCGTGACTCATATATCAGCGATGAAGTTCATTCATGTCACCTGCAGTCAGGCTTGTTTACTTCTTTTCGGAAGTTACTTTTTGTTGATAAGACAATAAATGATGTATAACTGGTGCTTTTTTATAAATTGATTCATGGAGCTCCAATGAAAATAAAAGAATGATCTTTATTTCATTTGTACTCAACATGGCATCACACTAATGGGGGTTTTTCAATGGGGCTCTTGCAAACTTTTGCTACGCATAGGGGTTTGAAAAGTTGATTCTCGCATAAAACCTGTAAAAATGACGCTAAGTATACACTAAAAAATCACAAAATTCACTCTCAGAATCGGGCTTAATGGTGGAGAGACGCATTTATCATGGGAGATATCCTATCTAAATTTAGACCTATCGCTGTGTTTCTGTAGAGAAAGTGACATGGTAGACGGGAATGTCCCATGATACCTGCGTTGAAGTGAAGCGCCGATAAGAACTTACCGTAATAGCAGTTTTGTGAGTTTATTACTGAATTTTAGACTTTCGTAGAGTGATTTCCGATGGTTTTTATATCAAATTGGACAATTCATCAGCTCACAGCAAAAGTTTGCAAGAGCCCCATTTGGATGTTCTGACCTTTAGAATTTCGGAGTGAGTACAGAGGCATCGGCACATAGCTTAGAATCGCGAGTCATCTTGATCGATTGGGTCGTCTCAAAAATACACTTCTAGAAGATTGAAGCCATGCAGTGGTGTTTAACCGATTTTCGCTAACGAATATATTTTACTTTTGAAAGAGAAATCCGAGTGGATATTTTAGGCGCTAATTTCTTTTTACTCTCGACTTCTAACAGAAGAGATGCGAACATAATTTACAGTTCATATACTCTTCGCCGTGAATTGCGATAAAATGTGCTTTGCGAAACTTTACTTTAATTTTGACTTTGCAAAACTTAAATTAATTCTCATTTCCAGAAAATCATAATTTTAGTTAGCTGTACGAAGGTAATGCGAAAGAGGTTCACACGAGATTAACTTTTGACTTTTGGGGCGTTCTTTGCGTCAAATGGGTTATAATTAGTGTTAACTCCGCTATGCAGTGGTGCCAACAACTTTACTTCAACCTGGATGAAGTAAAGTAAAGGGCCTTAACTCATGATGGGTCACACATTGATCAACCTTACACTGAAAAAAAAAAGAAGAAAAAAATGCGGAAATACCATAGTTTTGCTAAACGAGACCTGCAAACGCGTCGCTAAAGTCGCAATATTCATGAATGCTGAAACAGTAGTATACATTTTGTGAGAATAGCAAAATTTTTGCAACACCAGCGAATTAATTTGCATTTTTTTCTTTTTTTTTGCTACAGCAGCAATCTCATGAGATTACAGTCTTATCAAAATTGGACTTGCAATACTTGCAAAATGCAAATTTTGCTGAATTAACCTCTTATTTGCGGAAGTGGCTAACAAATATGCGAACCTAAAAAATCTAATTTGCTAGCTGTACAAGTCAAATTATGTTTGCTCACAAAGCAGCATTAACGTTGAAAGCGATAAATATGGCTATGTTATCCAAATGTTTGTTGAATCAACACAATTTTTCCGATTCTGGCAAATAAGATTTTTATGGTGCATTAAAAATTTTTGTGATGTTTACAAAGTAAATTGCTGGTTGCAAATTTTTGCGATTCTCGCAAATTCATATTACTGTTTCAGCATTTATGAATGTTGCAATTTTAGATACCAGTTTGCAAGCCAAGGTTTTTAGGAAACTGCGATGGATAGAGTCGACGAAGGAGCGTGTTCTAGCAAAGTTACAGTTTGACCATGAGAAGCCATCGAACTATCGGCTACGTGGTGGCTCAATTTACTATCTTGCGAATGTTTAATTTTTTTTTTTTCTTTTCTTTTCTTTTCTTTTTTTTCAACAGCTTTTTCTATTTGTTTTATAGTTACATTTACAAAGTTTATACATTTGCCAGCCACATATACGCGACCATCGGCATAGCTTTTTAGATTATGAATAAAAAAAATAAACAAAACCAAAAAAAAAAAAATTTAACTCCTCGAAGCTCCACAAGCGTCGTGTCGGTATTCCCTAACAAAACTTCCATCAAACTAACTTCTGCACGAGTCGCCTGAATTTACGGTTGTCCCTGACAGTACAATGTGAGCACAGAATAATGCAATCAGAATGGAAACTGCCATAAGTGCCGATGAAAACAAGGTTTCGAATTTCCAACACGAATTGACAACGCCAAGCCTCTGCGTTTACAGATTTCCAAAATGCCGGTCGTGTTTTTCGTGGTTACCATGAGCGTCTTTCTTTTATTCACCGGTGGTTCCACCGGTTTCTATTATAACCACCGCGCCGGCCGTATGGCCAAAGTTTATAGATTTTCAAAATGGCGGTCGTATTTTCGTGGTTATCATAAGGGTCTTCTTTAATTCACCGGTGGTTCCACCGGTTTCTATTATAACCACCGCGCCGGCCGTATGGCCGAAGTTTATGGCCATCTGCTCGGATTTCGATGGGAGCAGGAGCCCAATAAAGGCCGTACAAGTACAATGAGACACTCACAATCAGACACGTTTAATTTTTTTATTTGGAGTCATTTGAGGCCTTCATCGTTTTTATTTTGCTTTTTTAGACTTTTCCGTTGAGATATCAGCAATGACTTCAGTTGTCTTTGATTTGTCTTCGATGCACACACCACACACACACACAGACTGTGTAAGTGTGTTGGTGGCTTCGTCGCTCACGCACAGAAAATATACTGAGTTTACACACACACGCTATAGTTCTCACCGACCCTCGTCACACGATTGTGACACTTATATGGTTCGAACCTTGATGCACTCTCCCTCTCCCGTGCACACATCGTCTACCCTCCTCTTCAAACCCAATCTCCATAGCCCAACATCGCTGCATTGCAAACCGACGGGTGAGAGAGAAAAAATATCTGAAGCTGCCTCTCTCTGTTCGCGCATGCGCACACGATAGTCTTTTTTACTCACAATCAGATCTAATCTGCTCTAGGGTCCCTAGATACAAATAAAAGGGTACTATGGATAGGTTTTCTGAAGGTCCACGCTGTATCGGGACGTTTGAATTTACTAGTATTAAAATGGGAGGAATCTACTTTTTATCCCGGGTTTTTTTAACTATGCCTAGGGTCAAAGTTTTCAACCAATTTTTTTTTTTTTTTTTTTTTTTTTTTTTTTTTTTTTTACAACAATTAAACGTATTGAACAAGATGTTCACCCTACTGATTTGATTTTACTCTACAGGTTTTTGAGAAAATCGCCTCTAAAGATGATCCTTTCCCCGCGCTCAAGACCGCGTAATTCAATTTCATATAAGGCGAGAGCAGACAAGCTACCTTCGGGTGGCCCTTCGACGTGGTTGCATACAGACCAATCACGGCACGCTTTACCAATACATAATTTGTATTGGAATACCCCTGCTTGTTTTTTTTCTTCTTCTTTTCTTTTTTTTGGTGTCAGTACTTAACAACTCCAACAGACCAACGCACAGTAGATCAAAACATATAGTTTTCTGTACATATTTTTCCGAATAAAAATCAAGATAACTTGAAAATATATGAAATCACTCATCTTAAAAATTTGATGAGTCAAACAACATATATTTCTCAAGATTATATCAGCACTAAAAGGCTTTTTATAGGAGGGAAAAAAAATCTTCACCGAAAAAATAAACGTTTCAATCCAGTGTGCAACGGTTGAGAAAATATCACATTATCACAGTGCAGAGTATTTTCTTATATTCTAAAGATTAATACACTGAATTGAAGCTGTGTAATTTTCGGTCAATCGGTGGAACCATCGGTGAATTGAAAAATGACTTTAAATAAATACAAAAGGCGGCTATGAGTTGAAGTGACTGACAAAAATTATTATTAGTGTTACTAGGCTCTGAAAACAACTCAGTCTGAGTAGAGCTGCGAAGCAGCATTTTAAAAAAGCTTTGCAGAGCAAAAGTTCTAGTCTTACCGGAGCAAGTCACCGTTGTACCGAAGCACTCCTTCGGTGGAGTAAAAGCATTTGTAATAAAAGCTGTTACTTTACCAAAGTAGTATTTCAATATAACCGTAACTTACTCGCCTAAAGCTAGAACTTTCGCTCCGCAAAGCTATTTTAAAAGGCTTCTTCGGCTTAACTTAATATTTGTTTTTTCCTAGCGCATTCCCTCTCCACTACTAGAGTTGCGTCGTTTTGAATATAGTTAATGACATTTTTTCAATTCACCGATGATTCCTTTGGTTGCCCCTGGTAAAAATGTTCCATGAACTCTGTTCCAATTTTCCATGTGGACATAGAAATCGCCTTGATTTCCATATAAATTAGGTTGATTTCCGTGTAAATTTACACAGAAATCACAGTGAATTCCATGTCCACATGGAAAATTGGAACAGAGTTCATGGAACATTTTTACCAGGGTGAGAAAACGGTACACAGTTCAGTTCAGTGTACGACTTTAATGCACGAAAATACTCGCTCTGTAATCTTTTCTCAGTCGGTGGAATCATCGGTGAATTAAAGAATGCCAAAAATGGGGCTCTTGCAAACTTTTGCTACGTATGGGGGTTTGAAAAGTTGATTCTCGCATAAAAACCTGTAAAAATGACAATAAGTATACACTAAAAAATCACAAAATTCACTCTCAGAATCGGGCTGAATGGTGGAGAGGCGCAGGTATCATGGGAGATTCCTATCTAAATTTAGACCTATCGCTGTGTTTCCGTAGAGAAAGTGACATAATAGACGGGAATGTCCCATGATACCTGCGTTGAAGCGCCGATAAGAACTTGCCGTGTTAGCAGTTGTGTGAGTTGATTACTAAATTTTAGACTTTCGTAGTGTGATTTTCGTGATTTACGCTGGTTTTGATATCAGATTGGACTATTCATTTGCTCACTGCGAACGTTTGCAAGAGACTTTTTATATACGCAAAACGACAGCTCTGTCCGCAACGAACTCTTTTTGCAAGTCGAATTTCCATTCATTTTGTATATAAGAGAAGTTTGAGGAGCAGACTCATCGGCAACATTGGTGCGGCGAACGATAAAGTTAGCAAGCGCGCAACAAACACCAAATTGAATCAGAACGAAAACAAAATTAACGTTTGGTTTAAAAGTATATGTACATATAGGAATGTAGGGTTGAGAGAGTAAAACTTTGTCAAAACTCACCGCACTTGCCGTTGTATTTGATGGTGATGTTGACTTTATTGACGCACGATGCCTTGGTAAGCTCGCAGTGATGGCTGTAGTCATTTCCGTCACTTCCACAAATTGGCCGGGATCCGACGTGGTCCCCGTAGGAAGGGCAGTGCTCCGGGCATAGACAGACGGGTGAGTTGCCTTCACGTGAGCGTGTACATTTGGCCCCATACGGGCATGAGAAGTCTTGACAAGGGTCCGGCACCTCTGAGGGAAACACATAACAACCCTCCGTTAGTGTCGGCGCTAGCAGGATATACAGATAGAGGCAGTGACATACAAACGAAAGAGGCAACGTTCCGGGTCTAGATAAAATCATATTCCATATTTCACGCCTTGTTGAAAAGGGGTGTCTTTTCAGCGTGTTCAACGCGTAAGGTTTTTTCTTTTTTTATTATTATTATTCCATCATACGGTAAGATATCTCGGGAAATTGAACCGAATTGCTCGGAAAGCACGGAGGACACGGAGGAGCATTTGGTAGGTACCCAGATATCTTGTGCGAAGGTTGTGTATTCATCTACTGTGTTACAAACTAAAGTGAGAATCAAACAAAAGTCAGAATTAGACAAAAAAAAATCATCGTAAAGTAAAGTCACACGGAAACGAAAGTTGGGTAATGTTTCCCCGAATTTTACGTCCTATTGTACCGGCATGACAAAAGTTAAGAGCGAAAACATCGTTTTTTTTTGTTTTTTGTTTTTTTTGTTTTTTTTTTTTTTGTTTTTTGTTTTTTTTTTTTTTAAAAACTTTTGGCTTCATCTTATTTTCATTTATTACAGAGAATCTCGAGCCACCTACATAGACACACAAAGACAAACGGAAAACATTAAAAAGGGTACGGGGCTCTTGTCAGAAGACACCAAAGACTCGTAAGTTAGGTCCATGCTCTAAGCAGTCAGAATCCCTCAGGAATATTTGCCGTGGACTCACTTTTGAGGAATCCAAGTAACAAGACTATAGTCTGTTCGTTCTAACTTGAGACCTGAGCGGGCGATAAATGAATTTCGGAAAAAAGAGAATGGCAACACTTCAATAGGTTGTCAAAGCCCGAGAATCGGACAGCAGCCCTGTCACCTCGGCCAACTGACGAGGGTTAGCACCCCTACGTTACCACAGAGGGCAAATCTATACCTGAATCTCCACGTCTCAAGTTAGAACGAACAAACTATAGTGAAGAATCTGATGCGCCTACCAGGATTCGAGCCCAGTACCGATGGATCGGCAGTTAAGTGTCCTGACCACTAAGCCACCAAGGCCGGCTGCAAATATCATTAACTTTTGGGAAATGTATACTTCTTCAACGTTCAGGTTGAATTTTTCCAAAACTGGCGACATTTTCTTCAAAAGTGACAATATTTCCCCAATTACTGCCAGTGTAATTGGACGTTAAAATTCTTGAAAAAAAATCCCAACTTTTTTCCCCGTGCAGACATAACAAAGGCAATGCACTGGCTATCTCGCCCATGTTAAAATCGCGTAGCAACTTCCTTATTCGGAGACACGATAAAAACAATGTCCAACGTCTCCTTTGTTGAAAGGTGAGCAAAGATGTTGATATTTTTGATGTCAGCAGCCTATTGAAACGAAGCATCAGAGTTTTTGACGCTTGTCAACAGTCAACATGGGAGCCGTTGAATGTTGTTGATTATACGTTATTTCGTCTGCCGCACGACACGATTGACTACAGCGCATTGTCTCTTTTGTAACTAGCGTAACACGTTGAGCTCCGATCAATGGCGTACGCAGGGATAAGTCTCTCTCGCTCTTTCCCCGTTTGAGTGTATGTACTAGAAAAGGAAAGAAATAGGGGCTGAAGTCTCGTTCGAGTCCCTGTTTCCGTCCTTTTCTTACACACGTGTTCAAATGGGGAAAGAGAGAGAAAGACAAATTCCTGTGTACGCTACTGGCTCCGATCAATGATATAACCTTAAATATTCCCATTTTTGTATTGACTATAGCTTGCGTTCATAAAAATGATTAGATTTGGATTGAATCAAGGTTCGAGCCGTCTAGCAGATGTTGAAGGCTGGTGACCAACTGTTGACTAGATTTTTTGGAGTGACATTACATAAACGATATTTACGTGATAAAGCTGTTGCAAACTTTTGCTACATGCTTATTGATCGTTGATTTGGATGTAAAACCCTTTAATTACTACGATAAAAGCATTAAAAAATCACGAAATCCAGTCCCAAACTTGTAAAATTCTTTCAAAAGGGAGATCTTAACGTCTGTGATTGCTGCCTTTTACATTGGATTGCTCTATCTCATAAAGCTCTTTCCTCATCAGGTGTTTTGGCGACATCACACAAGAAAAATGAGAAGAAGCATACAATATTGCCATGAGATTAATGAGGCTATCACCAACACCATTACGATCTCGCGTTTGAAAGAATTCTGTGAGTTTGGGAGGCGATTTCGTGATTTTTTAGTGGTGAGCTTACTATCGTAATTTTTGCAGGGTTTTACATCCGAATTGTATGTGAATAAGCCTGAAACAAATGTTTGCAACAGCCTTATTGCTGCAGTCAGGAAATTGAGTACGTTATTTGATATTTTGAAGTTCATTCTCGCCGTCTATTACGGTGGCTACAATCTGAGATCGGCGAAACCCTGCATTTTATGATTCGGTTTAGCTGCTTTCAAGGGTTCAGGTTGAAGATATTACAATACTTTTCAGGGGTGGAGACAGACATCCCCAACTCTACGACCAGCCGTCACTGTTTCTTAAAACCACCATAACTCAACAGCGCGTCTTCCGATTTGACTTGTCATTAATTCATCTGAAAGCTCTTTCAAAGAGCATGTTTTCTAAGTTGCGAGTCATTACCTCTCTAAACCATGGTATTCGCGCAATTTTGAAAAAAATCGAACTTTTACAGATTTTTTGGGTAATTTGTTTTAGCTTTACAGTAAAATTTCTCGTTACTGAGTACAGATTGAGAATTTTTGCCGTTGTAAAAAAGGATTGGAAATTTTATCAGCTTCCAAGTATCGGAACGATATACTTTGAAAACCTCTGCCCAATCGCAATTTACATTCTCAATTTTTCTAACTTTGTTAGAAAAGGGAAAGTAAAAATTAGCCTAATGTTGCCTCCTCTTAGAAGTCATCTATTCTCCTTTTGTCCTAATTTCTGCAGTTTTTTAGTTGGCAATGCCAATGATTGCGTTGCAATCACTATAAGTGAAGGGGGGGGGGGCAAAAACGCGAAAGAAAGCATTTTTCGGCTATAAACCCTTTCCGGTATTTTTGCGACCATTATGATACGAGTATATTCTGGAGCTGAATCGACAGCCTCATTCCTTTAAACTGAACATCGTCTTGAGCGTGCAGCTTCTCTCTTCTCTCCTCTCCTCTCCTCTCCTCTCCTCTCCACTCTCCCCGACTTCCTCTCTTTCACCTGTACCTACTATGTACTATCCACCACCCCCTCTCCTTTATCACTCGCTCTCTTCCTCCCTCCCTCCTTCACTTCAATATCCATTGCTGAACTGTCGTTAAGTTTAATGCCCTTCACAAATCCATATTAGAGAGACGCTCCCCGAAGCTGACTTTGAACGAGCCTTTGAGCTTGGTCCCAAAAAGAAACGAAACGAGAAGGAGAAGGAGAATGGGCTAAGGTATTAAAAGCAAATGCTTATAAATTTTAATGCGCGCGGTAACATGCGAGTGCGAGATTCCCGAGGAAAGCTCCACAGCCGGAGCTCGTCAATTTGGAACGGAGAATAATCTTCAGAAATGAATTGACCGTTCGTAAAGACCACCTGTCTATTTTATTGTTATTCCTACCATACCACGCTCTCTATCTCTCTCTCTCTCTCTCTTCTCTCTCTCTCTCTCTCCCCCCCTTCCCTCTTTCTCTCTCTCTCTCCCTCCCTTAATATCTCCCTCCCTCACTCACTCTCTCTCCTCTCCCTCCCACATAACTCTCTCACTCCTCCTCTTCCCCTTCTCTCAAACTCCTCCTCCTCCTCCTCCTCCTCCCTCCTCTCTATCTCTCTCTCTCTCCTCTCTCTCTCCTCTCTCTCTCTCTCTCTCTCTCTCTCTCTCTCTCTCTCTCTCTCTCTCTCTCTCTCTCCTCTCTCTCTCTCTCTCTCTCTCTCTCTCTCTCTCTCTCTCTCTCTCTCTCTCTCTCTCTCTCTATCTATCTATCTATCTATCTGTCTGTCTGTCTACCTATCTATCTATCTATCTATCTATCTATCTATCGATCTATCTATTTATCTATCTATCTATCTTGGTCTATCTGAAATGGTCTTCAAAGTATAAAGTAGGCAACTATTCTTACAGCTTCTCAACAAAATTGTAAACACTTCTGATTGAAGACGGCATTACGTCCAGAGGTGAAAATATTTGCAACTATTCTAAAAAAGAGGAGTAGAGGGGTTTCTCCCAGCATTTCAAAGGGGGTCAGGGGTCTTTCTCGGAATTCTGATGGGAGGTCTGGGGGTCTTCCCCCAGATAAAAATTGTGTGAGGAAGTGATCGTAGGGTATTCCCTACAGTTTATTTTACAATTTTTTTTTTTTTTTTTTTTTTTTTTTTCCAGCGTTCCAATTTTAAAAGAGAAAAGGTATTTATTTAAATGTTCGTGCTCTGGTTTTGTTTACCCTTTCTAAACTGCACTATTTCTTTATTTTCTGTGTCCATTTTTAATTGAGAGGCTCTTTTAATTTGTTTCCCGAAATGAAACTTTTGCCGTATGCAAGTCTATAGATCACGCGGAACTAGAGTTTCGAGCGGAATAATTGGCAGGTTTGAGGTTATACACATATCCGTGGAACATATAATTACATGTTATCTGTACTACTTATAACTAATAATAACAATTATTAATCTGTCTCATTTATCTAGAAAAATGAGTTGCAATTTTTACCCGGAGAATTGAATTTAATAACTTCACTGACCCCGGATCATGATGTCAGAATTTTCAGTATAGAGCAACCCTCAGAACCTTAAATTCACCTCCAACTTGAATCAATGAGATATTACGAATTTCAAACAACCAGGCACATTTGTACTAGGATTAGCATACCTGTTGAGCCGCCGTGAAACTTCGTTACTTGACTTTGCGTATGACGGTCTTGAATTTCCCTTTCGAAAGTTAAAGGGGTGGATTGGCTCATTCTTTCTTTTGAATTTCTTATGAAGGGGGAAGAAAAATGTTTCACTTTAAACCTTGCGATTAATTAAGAGGAGGTTGCAAGATATTCCCAGCCTCTGAAGGTAAAACCGCAAGACATTCAAATAAGTGCTCCTTGGATCAGCTCCTGCCTTCTCCCGTGTAATTTTTATAGAGCTATCTCAGGTGTGTTCAAAATTGGAGGGATAGAAACATTAATTTTAGAGAAAAAGAAAAACCGCGTTCGCCGCGATATTAGGAGGAGAGGAGTGTGGAGGGCGGAAGAGAGTATAACCGGTGGAACATAAATTTTGAGAGCCAGTTAGTTGAAGCGAAGCAGAGATGCCGGTGAAAAATAGAGGTTGAAGAAGAAAAAGAAAAAAAAAAACCCGAGAACTCATTGATAAGGAAAAAATAGTTAAAAACTTGCGTTGATATTAAAGAAGACGCCAGGCGCTCTTCTCTTTTTTTATATTTTTTGAATTACATTGGTGCATTGCGTGTTATCTATGTTTCACTCCATTCCCTCTACCCGGTACCCAACCCGGCCGTGAAGGTACTCCAATTACTCTCTCCTTGCCCCTTGCTCCTTCCCCGTCCCCCCCTAACCCCTTTTCTTAAGATGTAGTCTGGTATTTCTGCCGCAGCACTGGTATACTCTTCTGCTAAGTGAAATAATTGTAATGAATTCTAAAGCATTCATCTCTGATATTTTGTTTAATTTAAAACAAAAGCTTCTTTCGACTTGACATTTTTAAGATTAACATCGTGGCTGGGTCGTACAATGTACATGTGCTTATAAGTTAAAATGTAATTTACCGAAGAAAATAAAGTTCAAGAGTTGAATGATCCAGAAAAAAAGTAAACTAAAATAAAAATAAATAAATGAAGGTGGTGGATGGAGTTTAATTTCATATTCATGATGAAAAAAGAAACATGACGTAGTTTTGATCCACCCGACAGGTGACCGTGCGTTTCTTTATAACTCTTCGGAGTTGCACCGGTGGAACTCCAACGTAGAGAAACCTTTTTGGCCTTTTCCTCGGCCGTTATTCGACATAACCAGCTGAAAATTGGTAAGTAGTCCCATGTATTCTGACAAGACAAATTCAAATTTTGAGTTTTTAAAGCCCCCCGACTATTTTTTGAGGGGTTTTGGGGGTCAACCCTTTTTCGGTGTTATAGAGATCCCCGCTTTAAAAGCAAAAGAATTTAAAAAATTGAGTCAAATTGGTGCTCCTAATCATTTTTTACAAGACGAGCTATCGATCGGCAGCTACAATTTTTTTTTTGGCCCCGAAGCCCCCAAGCATAAGCAACCAATTGGTGCAAGAGCTGTCGTAAAATCTCCGGAAAAATGTTAAAAAAACTTTTTTCGCTTCTAAAAGGGGGACCCCCCAATACCGAAAAGATATAGTGATTCCAGTAACCCCCCCCCCCCCAAAGTCGGGGGGCTTTGAAACCTCAAAATTTGAATTCTTCTCGTCAAACTATACGAGTGAATTAATTCTCAGCTTTTTATGTCGAATAGCGGCCCGAGAAAAAGGCCTGGTACGGAAGGACTGGGACACTCTGTATACTAAGCTCCGGAGCGCCATCGCCACCAGTATAAGCTCCCAACCCACTAGACGGATCATGCAGGAATAAGTTATTAATCTTGTATCAATTTTGTTGGGTAATCAGTAGGTCCTCTTTCTTGACGGTTGCGGTTATTTCTTATTTAACCCTTTGAGTATTGCAAGTTGATAGGTGAAATCACCGCGCCCTAAGTCGTAGATAAATATTCCTACTTTCCGGCACTTATTGTTGCCTACACCGTTAATTGAAGGCGCCCAATGAACGAAATTGTTCTTTTGAAATGTCCATTTATTCAAAGTTACACATTCTGTGCATCATTCGGCTGATATCTTATGGTTTAATTTTTCAACCCTTTTGCTCCATAGACCCATTTAAAGGACGCTGTGTTAACATAGATTTTTATGATATTTCAAGCAAATTGACATACACATGAAATGGGGCAGTTGCAACGATCTGGGTATTTGTTAAAAAGAAAATGAAAGAACTTGATGACCTGAGAACAAGTGTGCCTTTGGTTTTTTCCAAAGCATACTGGTTTTGGGCGTACGATCGTGCAAAGTTGCAACAAAATGTGTGTGGCTTGACAAAAATTTCCATTTGAAACAATTTATTGCGGGCCAAAGTCGCATCTCCGATTCTGCGAAACTGTGAAACCTTGTTCAAAACTAAATGTATCATTGTTCTCAGTTCACTGAAAACTTTCATTTCCTTACTAAGAAAAACACAACAGTTTGGTCCCTTGCAACTGTCCCAATATATGTATGTGAGAAAAAGTCACACGACTCATTAGAAAAGGCCTAATATTCATAAAATTATTTTTCTATCGCTAAGCACTGAGAGTGTTAAATTGATGGCAAAATTAAGTTTAGCGACTGAAAGTAGACTTCAAATACCGTTTTTCATCAAATTACATCGGAGCTTCTTCATTACTATTCACCATCGACGATTGTCAACAATCACGAAAAATAGTTATTGCCAGTTATAATTATAGTAGATAATACTAAGATGCTTGGTCAAAGGAAAAGGATAAACCCAAATCCAATGGCAGAAAAACAGCGCCGCATAATTACGTGGAAAATACGATCCCGGTTTTTTGAGACAGCTGAAAAGTTAGGAAGAGAGAGTCATATCATTTTAAGATCAAACGCTGAGTTTGCGATGGGCAATTACCAAAACATTGATTCACAAAAGGCGGACTCAAACTTTATTAGAGTTTCCTCGTTGTCGATTACCCGCTGTTTTATGTCCCAAACGGCTTTATCTCGTACAAGTGCGTACTTTCGAATCCAGAGCAAAGGATTTTAACTAAAACTTCGAGCTGGCGATCGTTTGATATGATTTGACTTCAAAGGGTGGTAGCGAAGACACAAAAATGAAGTCGGTTCAAATTCCCTAAAAGAAAAAAGAAGGCGAGTCCATGCTCCCTTTTACATAGAGATAGCATGACCGCCGCGAACTCCCTGAAATCCAAGGCTGCCGTTTTGCGTATGGCAACATGCATTTTCCTGTTTAACTTACAGTACTTTTTTTTTAATTTCCCGCTAAATTTTGCAACACGGATGGAATCCGCCTTCTAACTTTTCCAATGAATCATTGCACGCTCGCGGGGTTCTCTATTTGAGACTGCGCGCATTGAGCTTATGCATAGTTTCAAGCGAAACTTGAGATTTTTGGATGAGATAATCTTGCAATTTCAGCTGAGCGCGAAGCCCGAACAGAGCCGAGAAACGCCGAGAAGAGCCGACAGCTTAGGATTCAGAGTGAGGGGACGAAAGGGCGATGGAAGGGCGCTCTCTGATTTCTAATTTACGACCTCGACATAAAGAGGTATAATTCAGAGACCAAAATTTTAGTGCAAGCGCGTGGTTTCCTATAGAATTTCAAGACGAACTATAAGATACAGTGGACAGGCTTTGAAGATTCTCGGGTCATTCTGCTTCCTTCTCGGCGAGACATTTAAAGCTTTCTTGTGACCAGAAATCTGAATTTTGTGTTCTCCTCGGCAGAAAACTAGGAATACTAGAATGAGTTACAATTTATCATTCAAATACTGAATCCAAAAGCTCTTGCACCAACAGAACTTGATTTCAAAGATTCGGTTTCAAGTTATATTGCGTTGGGAGCTCTTTGGGAGCACGGCTCCCAGAAAGTGCTCTTTCTAAAGAGATCCCAACGTAATAACTTGAAACCGAATCTTTAAAATGAAGTTCTGTTGGTGCAAGCACAGAATAATACAATCGGAACGGAAACTCCCATAAGAGCTAATGGAAGCAAGTT
This sequence comes from Trialeurodes vaporariorum, assembly GCA_011764245.1. Lineage (NCBI taxonomy): Eukaryota > Metazoa > Arthropoda > Insecta > Hemiptera > Aleyrodidae > Trialeurodes > Trialeurodes vaporariorum. The sequence continues at coordinate 19,054,883 of VMOF01000320.1, forward strand.
TGGAATTTAACGGCACCGCTGTGGTCCTATATCCCAACATGGCGGACGAGTGTGATTTGTGTTGAAACTCATTTATTGCTGTAAATTCTGGAAAGAAATCTTAAGTTTCCGGCCTCTATTTTATTCTGTTGGCATTTCAGAATGAAAATTTTGCGGATCATGTCCTATGTATTTTTTTTTTTTTTCGCGCACGAATCCAGATGTAAACATCTTATATCCCAACATGGCGGACGCGAAATGAATTTGCTTCAAAATCCGACAGAGTTTCCGTTCTGGTTGTATTATTCTGTGGTGCAAGAGCCTTTCGGATTCAGTATTTGAATGATAAATTGTAACTTATTCTAGTATACCTACAGTTTTCTGCCGAGGAGAACATAAAATTCAGATCTGACCATGGCTTCGGCTCCCAATCCCTGCTTATGACAATGCGAGCTGAACTGAAAACAAAACATTAATTCCTGGAAGCACGCAATGATACGTCGCAAGCATGTAACTAGAACTCTGGTATTTATACCATGGATCTTTCCGACCTTCAATTGCGATGTTATTTTATTATTTTATAACGTTTCGACGTCCATACGCCTTCATCAGAAAATACAATATGAACCTAGTAAAAATTTTGGTGACACCTTGAACTCTCGGCATTTTATTTCTCGGCATATTATATTTTCTGATGAAGGCGTATGGACGTCGAAACGTTATAAAAAAATAAAAAAAACATCGCAATTGAAGGTAGGATCATTTTATTATTATGATTCAATTTTCCCCTTTTTATTTGTTTTATTTTGGCTGAACAGCAGTGGCGGCTCGTGCAATCTGGCAACCGTGCACTTTTGCCATTTAAATGTATGGAAAAAGATCGATACTAGGTGAGGCGCTGCGCCTCACCAAGTAATCGATTATTTTACACAGTTTTAAATGGAATAAATCCATTGTCGCCACATTGCACGAGCCGCTGCTGCTGAAAATAAAAGTATGATTCCTAAAGTCTAATAATTAAGTTACCAGAGGCACAACGATTATGTCAACCAAAGAAAATCTAGCACTTTTACCAGAACATGAAGGTGTTATTATCAAATAGCTATTCCAATAAAAGAGATTTGTGAGAGACCTGCTTTTGACGCAGTACGAAGATAGCCATGATGGGAATATTTCATTGAAATTTTCACACGGGCTTGATTTGATTACCTCATTTTTTTTAACCTTTAATGTTAAAAAAAAAAGAAAGTTGTGACAAATCCATTTGAAATCGGTTTTAAACGAAAGTACAAGTATTACAAAGTGGCTATCAGGGCCTAGAAATTGATATACCTAGCTGTTTTTTTTTAAAAGAATGTTTACGATACAGGAACTGGGGCTGTGTCTAGCTAGTCACTCAAAAAAACTTGCTCAGTAATTTAAAACCAATTTTCACTAAATTAATTAGAATATTTGCTTTGAGGTTAAAAAAAAATTGATGCAAACGAACCAGAATCAGATTATGCTGCCTCACTTTGGGATAGGATATATAACATATTATATAAAACAATAAAAATGGCTGTAAATACTTAATTATAAAACAATAATAAATGAGCTGTTCAGCAGCGGCGGCTCGTGCAATGTGGCAACAATGGATTTCCTCCATTTAAAACAGTGTAAAACAATCGATTACTTGGTGAGGCGCAGCGCCTCACCTAGTATCGATCTTTTTGCATACGTTTAAATGGCAAAAGTGCACGGTTGCCGGATTGCACGAGCCGCCACTGATTTTCAGTGGGTAATTAAAGAATCCTCCAGCACCGGATAATATAGTAACTCAAATGAAAGATTCCGAAGCATTCGAGGAGTAGGTGAAGCGAATGATTCGGATCACTTTTCAAGTAAACCGCGGTAAAATAAATAATAAATAAATATAAATAAATTAAATAGTCTTTTAAATACAGTCTGTCTCTTGTGAGAGTCTGTGATTGGAAGAGAGAGGGCCAGAAGAGGTTGTTTGAAAAACACACACACAGAGACGATCACAGAGTTTTCGATTCTGCAATCAGAACAGAAACTTCAAATCAGTTTGGAAAAGTTTTTTCTTCGGGTATCTTCGGGTCTGCCACGTTGGAAAGTAAGCGTTTCCGGTCATCTTCGGCAACTGGCCGGGTTTTGATAGCGGTTGTGTTTCACAAATAATAATAATAATAAAAATAAAAAAATAAAAAAAAAAAAACAGATAAAAACACTCAACTCAGGTGGCTCAAACCTTTGGCAGAAAAAAGGCCCGCAAAATTTATTAGCCAGGCCAACCAAATATTTGGTTCGCCCAGCGAAATCTCTTTAGTTAAGCGTACAAAACCTTTATTGGTTAGCCCGACTAAAGTCTTCTACGGGGTCGTTTGTCCACCAGAGCGTTTTTTTCTATGCACCTCTACTTATATAACCTCGGATAAGGCAGGTGCGTCCACCATCTTGAGAAGTGAGCAGGCTGCAAGCAGGGGCGCCATTTCAGATTTCCCTTGGGGGGGGGGAGCAAGGCCCTCCAAAAATTTGGATGACCTTTTTTTTTTTTTTTTTTTTTTTTTATTATTTTTTTTTTTGGCCTTGCATCTTAAAAAAATCTGCCCATCTCTCTGACTTGTTTGGGGGGGGGGGGGCTCCAAAAGTTTAGTTTGGATGACCTTTTTTTTTTTTTTTTTTTGCTGTGCATCTTCAAAAAAATCTCTCTAACTTGATTTTTCGGCCACTTTGAAAATCCTTGGGGGGGCAATTGCCCCCCTGCCCTCCCCCAAATGGCGCCACTAGCTGCAAGCTTGCCAATTTGTACTGGTAAATTCCGAATACTGTTTCCATTGGCTCTTATGAGAGTTTCCGTTCCGATTGTAGTATTTTATGGTTTTTTGGTTACTGTATGGTGCTTGAGAGCTGTGCGGAATGATCCAAAATGCTACTTATTGGTTTTATATTGTAGCCATTGATTAGTTTCTTAATTTTTAGAACCCAACGGGGCTTTTGCAAACTTTTGCCATAAGCAAATAAATATCTTGTCTAATTTTATGTAAAGACCAGCAAAAAACAATAAATCACACTAAGAAAGTCTGAAGTTCAGTAATAAACTCACATAACTGCTATAACGGCAAGGTGGTAATGGCGCATGGCGGTTCGACGAAGAAATCATGGGAGATTCATGTCTAATAATTATGTCACTTTCTCTACGGAAACACAGAAATACGTCTCAATTTAGATAGGAATCTTCCGTGATACCTACGACCTACGTCTCTCCGCCATTAAGCCCAAATCTGAGAGTGAATTTTGTGATTTTTTATTGTACTTATCGTCATTTTCACAGGTTATTTTCAAAAATCAACTCTTCAATCCCCTATAGCAAAAGTTTGGAAGAGCCCCATTCAGACGATTTTTCAATCTCGTTTTCACCAAACGCTTGTCCAAAACTGAGCAGGATATAGATCATTGTGAGCTCAAAGTCTCGGCCTCCTTGATATGCTGCGGGATTTAGAAACCCTCTCCCAATTACCGGACAACGAAATCCGACTTCGCAAGTTAAGAACAATTAAACGTCGCGGTGCGGTGTGGCGAGCGGGGGGGGGGGAGCTTCGGAGGCCCGAAACAATATTAAAGCTCCAAGTTATATCATTAATTGAGATGGAAAAACTTTGAGCTTTGATTCGGCAATTATAGTTACGATCCATTATTAAATTATTTGATTACTCTCGTGTTCCGTTTGACAACGCCATAAAATCCATCTCCGATCATTCAATTCCATTTCCCCACTTCTTGTCACCGGACGGCCGGCCGGCGCGCGTCCTTATCCGACCGCAGGCCTGTCGCGATTGTCGAATGAAGCGACAGGATTTATAATGGGAATGTCCCATTGTCCATTCTTGTCCATTTTGAATTGAGCATTGATTCTGAGGAATCGATTTGGTTCTTCTTGAGTTCATTTCAGAATCTATAGGCGCACCTAGATCAATAACCTTTGGCGGATTTTCAATTTTCATTCCTTCAAATCAAAACGAAATTTGCTTGATAAATTGATTTGTTTGATTTTAAAGCATTCATAGATGACAACTCAACGCTCAAAAACATATTAATTTCTTTTCATTACAAAAGTTCAAAGATTAACAATTTTAGGGGCGTATACACTTCTGAAACGACCTCTCTTACACGTGACAACAAATTGAGCGTGTAAGTATAATATATTTATTTAATATAATCAATGGATATTTATCCATTATTACCAAGAATTAAGCTCTTTTCGTTTTTTGAACGATAGATAGGAAAACAAGTTAGCTCTACCTGGAGGTTAGAATGAATGAAGAAATAGATTTTAGCGTTGTCATGGAAAGAGTTTTGCACATATCATTGTGAAATAAAGAATATTTAACAACCTCCATATCCTCGACTATAGTTGTAAATTGAGTCTCTAACAAAGTCACCTCTTGAACACGTTTGTTTGGAGCCTTGGATGCTAGGTGATTTAATTTTGTTCAGTATAAACTCGAAAATAGATTGCTTCACTTTTGCAACATTGCGAAATGGACTAATGGACTTGTGCTCTTTTCGCAAAAAAAAAAAAAAAAAAAAAAAAATATGGTTTCAACTGGCTTCTGTTGACGGGTAAAAAAAGAAAATGAATTATAAGAAGAGCATAAACGTATGTTTGACGAATAAATTCTTCGCGGAAATATGGTAGTGAAGAGGCGATTTGCAAAAAAAAAAAAAGAAAAAAAAATTGAGTTACGACTGGAATAAATGTATACACTTTCATTTCCCACTCGAACTTTCATTTAATATATTCCTTCGGAGGCAAAAGAATCTCACATACGCAGCGAGCACGCATACCAGCTTACAATCGATATTTCCTCGTTCATTAATGCGGTATTGTTGTACGCCGTACGCAATACACGGGGCTCGGGGATGGATTCTCCGCGATTCGGGAAAGAGTTATGATTACGGGGTCATTTGAATATGAATGAAATCAAATTCAATGGAAAAATGATGAAGGAAATTCATGGCTCACTCAATCACGGCCCCGGAATCTGGTCACCGGAACGATGGAACGAACGACCGGAAGTCACTGATACTTGCATATTTTTAACCTCCACCCGGCTGATCGAGTGCGGCCTCTCTCTGGGCCTCTCTTTATCTCACATTATTTTACACACAGGCAGAAGCCGTAGCTAGAATATTGTCTTTCTCTCTCTAAGCCCATTTACACGCATGTGTTAGAAAAGGACAGAAAGAGGGGCTGAAGTCACGTGACAGCCCCTATATCCATCCTTTTCTAACACATGCGTTTAAATGAGCTGAGAGAGACAGACAATATCCTGGCTACGGCTATGCACACAGGTACTTTTTTATTCGTTCCCTTGATTTTTCCTCTGATAACCCACGTCAAATGGAATAATTTTGACTGATTTTCCGACCTATTAATCGTTATTAACAGTTTTGCACCCAACGTTGAATTGAATCCATTTCCGAAAAAAAGGCCCAAAAAACAGCGGGTGTGCTCTTTCTTAAAAGTCAGCATTAACATTAAGTAAACTCTTTGGTCTGGGAAGCGCACCTTTTGTTTTATATTCCTGGAAATGGTCTTAATTGATCGAAAAGGTATGAAAGTAGGAGGCAGTGCCAGTGGCGGCAAGTGGATTGTTGATTACCATTTTTTCCCTCCCATTGTAACATGTCTTAAGTATCGATTGTTTGTTAGCTTAGCTGAACCTCCAAAGGATCGATTCTTTTTTATAGATTTATATGGAAGGAACGCCAATATATGTATACACCTTGATTAGGTTAGGTTGAGTTCTGTTAGGTTAGTCTAAATAGAAAAAAAACCGCTTTACACATGTTGTCAGTGGAGGAAAGAGAGATGAATCGTTTGGTCGAGATTAAGACCCCAGAATCCTCAACATCCACCTCACCGGTTCCTTTTCTTTCCGTGGCCTGTTTGAATTATCACGCCCTTCGAGCGATTACGCTGCGTTCACCTCCCGCTCGCTTCGCTCGCTACCGGTCTTTTTTATAATCAAACTTGAGGTTGTCTGCACTAGAAAAAGGTTTTTTTTTACATGACAATTTTTCCCCGTTTTTGTTTAGTGGATCACAATCGGGGTTTGTCGAAATCACGTAGACAGAACCCCGAAATTGAACGGTCCTTTTATCGAACTCACAAACGACATCGTCTACAGTATCAAAGCATTTTTGTGAAAGTTAAAAAAGAAAAAAAAACTATCGAAAAAATTTGCCAGGGCAGGACTCGAACCCGCAAAATTATTAACGTGCAGCCAGCACTTTACCAGTAGGCCACACCGGAGACCTAAATGTTAAAGGTAATATTTTTGTATATAAACGCAGTCCATGCATGACGCACGTAGGTCAAGTTTTTGCCATTAGGTGCCACGCCGATCGCTGGGATCTCAATCTCGACCAAACGTAAAAATCAGGAAAGATATGTAGTTTAATGATCCCACAAGTATTACTACTGAATAGTTGGTTGGTGTCCCCATAGGGATTAAGCGTGCGAGGCAAGAGAGAGAGGAGAGAGAGAGAGAGAGAGAGAGAGAGAGAGAGAGAGAGAGAGAGAGAGAGAGAGAGAGAGAGAGAGGAGAGAGAGAAAGAAGAGAGAGAGTGAGAGGGAGAGAGAGAGAGAGAGAGCGAGAGAGCGAAAGAGGAGAGAGAGACAAGAGAAATAATCGAAACGGAAAAGAGGAAAAAAGGGATACACGCGGTGTATGAGGGGGAAAAAAAGGGAGCAAACCCCTTAATTACTTTTGTTCGCACTAGCACGCCTTTCATCAGATTATTCGACGGGATCTCGACTCGTGCAGTCTCGATCAACACTCCTCCCCCCCCCCCCCGAACCAAAATAAAACCTCTTCCGGGGGTTCTCTAACACTCAACTTCGGATAAACACAAATAATTTAACCGTTGATAAAGACCCCTCATCCGCCTCCCCTCTTACCAGCCTGATCCGCGAGCAAAGTGTATTCAGGCACCTCTTTTGTCTTTGTTGCAGCTCCGCAAGTTCCAAAGCTCCCAGGTTTTTCGAGTTAAGTCGTTTCCTCTTTCGCGAAATTTTTATCGTCACCTGGTCGTTTTGTTTAGCACGCTCGGGAAATGGGCAGCTCAGCTGTTGCATCTGCGATCATGAGTTGTCGGATTTTATTGGAACGTAGGAAAAGAGTCGGTGGGAGAGATAAATAGAGAGAGCACAGAAAGGGGTGAACAGAACACTTGCAAGAAAAATTCAAATCTTTTACAAGCAAATAGACTATCGATTCTGATGTGAAAATTACGATAAGACCGCATTTAAAACTCACTCCTCGCAGAGAAAACTAAACTTAGCTCAAAGCTCAGATGGACTGTCCCGTGTATATGTGTATCGCAATCGGCTTGCGATTTGCTAAGGCAAAAATCAAGCCGCTTGTTTCTGATCAGAAAAAAATCAGATAAAGCGTAACGGTGACTTAAAAAATAATTAAATTAAGATTTGATTTGATTTAGCTCTTTGGAAGCTAATAAGCTGACTAAAATGGTGATTTAATAATATTTAAATTATTATGATTAGTTCTTTACCATACGGGGTTTTAGATGAAGTGTCTTTGAAAACCTATGTTTTTAATCGCTTCAAAAGTTCATAAGGAGAGGACCAGTAAATAAAAACTTAATAGGTGGTTTTCAATATAATCATTAGCCTATTAGCTTTTGATGAGCTAAATCGCATCTCAATGGAATTATTTTGTAAGCCACCATCACGATTAATCTGAATTTTCTACATCATAAATAGGCGGCTTGCGATTTGCCGGCGAGTGTGACTTATGCACTAAGTCCGTTTTGTATCTCAAACAAAAGACAAGGCATTGAATCAAAGGCTGACTTTCTCGCTCACCGAGCAATAAAGAACTTCCATAATTGTGTCACCGTGTTCATCGCGACAAAAGTAAGACCTTCAAATTTACCGTTTGAAAACCAGATTCAACAATCTTACTGTTCCAATGCTTACGTTTTGTTCTTTTGTTTGGGGGTGTAAAACGTATGTCCTGCATACATCCACGGATGGTCTTCAGTTCCTGACGGATCTTTAGTCGCATTTTTAGGTAACCTCAACTACGTTGGCGGCTTAAGGGGGTACATCGCCCTCGAAATGCAAAAAAATGTTTTTTTTTTTTTTTTTTTTTTTTTTTTTTCACTTTTTGATAGTCGAAATCCTAAGGATTCAGAATATGTAACTGTTTTTTTCATAAGAGCCATGGAAGTATTTTTAATTATTTATTGAAAAAGATGGAATAAACAAATCTGCCGCCAAAGAGCGTTTGAGCGTATCGTTTTTTTCAATCTTGTAAGGGTATACGGAATGTAACTTGAGTTCTATATAGCTAAAGACTTGGTTTTTTTTAAAAGATGCACAAACTTCTGTTTTATTATCCATAAGAAGCTTTTTTAAAAAATTAGAAATAATTTCAATTTCAAAATGGAGTTGAAGATGAAAAAGCTAAAAAAATATGCCTGAAAAGTAAAAAATTAATTAAAATACTTCCAGTCTCTTATGCAAAAAAAGCCTCTGGTAGCTAATAGAGGGCAAAAAGACCTTCATTTGAGCCAAAGAAACAGTGCAAATAAATGAGAACTCAAGACAGATCCGTACCGTTTAGGTCTATTTTTTTCTTTTGTTGATTTAAGGGGCACTTATGCAACCCGCGCGACAAAAATTTGAGATTTTTTTTTTATAAGCTCACGGACCAGCTCAAAAATTTCAGACCAAAACTTAACTCTGGAAGAAAAAAAAAAATTGGGTGATGTACCCTCTTAAAAGGGCATCACTTTAAAGGCCCCGTTCCTCTCTCTTTCTTGACCTCCTCAAAGCCGATTCGCCGTCAATGAAGAGAAAAGAATAGTTAAAAAAATGTTTTTTTTATGAACACTTGGTGGAATGGTAATGTTAAAAACTTAAAAGCATGGCCCATTGGAATCTCTTTCAAATCAGTGGTTTTCTTCAGAGATTTGACAACTTGGCTCCAACGACAGGTACACGTCCTGAGTCGTTCCGCGATTCATTTCTCACTTGATTAACTTTCTATCGACTTCCTTCTTCTCAAAAGCTCAACGCTCTCGCGCCCAATCTCTTTATCTGCCTCCCTTCCTCCCTATCTCCCTCTCCTACCTCCTCTTCCAGTCTATTGCTCTCGCCATCTTACCACTGCGCATTGTTTCAACCGCGGGGGTGAATTAGTCGCCCGTCTGTTCCAATAAGAGTAACACTGCCCAACGAGACGTCGAGTTATTTTCGCGTCTTATGTTTTTCGTCTTTTTCGTTCCCTGAGCTCTCCCTCAAAATTCTCATCTTCATTCGTTTTTAATACACCAAGTTATTGTAAGCCGCGCCTTTGTATTCGCCTTACCCGCAAAGCTTGTTTCTGGAAACTGCAAGGATATGAACTTACACTGGGTCACTCCCCTATATTTTCTCTTTAAAACGACAGCAAGGTGATCCCAGGCCAAAGATGGAGTTCATTCAGAGTGGTTGCCGGGCAGAAAATTTACCTACGGAGGGAGATTAAAAAAAGTAAGTTACTTAGTACTCAGCGAGCTGAGAAAACGGATGTCTTTACGCCAAGGAATAGAGCTCGAGTCTATGTATTTAATCATTCTTTACTAGTGGTTATAATTGTTATTCGGAAGTCATTGGTGAGCTTAAACCAAAGATTTCAATACGGTCTTCCTCTTGGGTCTCCCAGTTTTAAAGACACACTCACTCACTCCGTTCACTTCACGAGTCACGACGCGCACATATGCTGCGCAGCTAGAAATTCGTTCTCTCCCAATCGTCCATTCTCTCATTCTCTATCCATCCTGGCACTGAGCGAACTCCTCGAATCTATCTGGCGAAACGGTTGGCTGTTCGAATGGAAAATGGCGATTTTACGCTAATTTCAATCATAGATATCTCCCTTAATACAATTCGAAATTCAACGAGACCTGGACTATGCCCCTCAGGAAAGCCTGACGAATCTTTCTATGTCAGGTTATATGGGGGTTTCATCTGCCGTTATTCCGCAATCTGAGCGCAAAAAACGAGCGGCCGAAACGCAAAAATTCTGAATTTACGCTAATTTCAATCATAGATATCTTCCTTGATATTGCTCAAAATTCAACGAGACCTGGCCTATGCCCTTCAGAAAAGCCTAACGAATCTTTCTATGTCAGGTTATATGGGGGTTTCATCTACCGTTATTCCGCTATCTGTGCGCAAAAACGAGGGTGCGAAACGCAAAAGTGAATCGGCAAGAGGCAAAAAAAAACGCGAATAAATCGATGTTTTTTGGAAATATCTCCGTTGTTACTCATCCGATTGAAAATCTAATTAGTGAGCGGCACATGTACACCTCAAGACGAATCGAACAGTACCAGGTGTTATGGGGTTTTAATGGGCGGTTTTCTTGGAATCCTAGGCAACAGATCATATAACGCTTAAATCGACAAAAACGAACTGATCGGTGTATAATAAGTGTCCGCGGACGCCACCTTCTTGCTCGGGGGTTTTGGACTTGGCCTGGTGGCTATCGCCACTTATGATCGCAATCGGCTTGCGATTTGCTAAGGCAAAAATCAAGCCGCTTGTTTCTGATCAGAAAAAAATCAGATAAAGCGTAACGGTGACTTAAAAAATAATTAAATTAAGATTTGATTTGATTTAGCTCTTTGGAAGCTAATAAGCTGACTAAAATGGTGATTTAATAATATTTAAATTATTATGATTAGTTCTTTACCATACGGGGTTTTAGATGAAGTGTCTTTGAAAACCTATGTTTTTAATCGCTTCAAAAGTTCATAAGGAGAGGACCAGTAAATAAAAACTTAATAGGTGGTTTTTAATATAATCATTAGCCTATTAGCTTTAGAATGAGCTAAATCGCATCTCAATGGAATTATTTTGTAAGCCACCATCACGATTAATCTGAATTTTTCTACATCATAAATAGGCGGCTTGCGATTTGCCGGCGAGTGTGACTTATGCACTAAGTCCGTTTTGTATCTCAAACAAAAGACAAGGCATTGAATCAAAGGCTGACTTTCTCGCTCACCGAGCAATGAAGAACTTCCATAATTGTGTCACCGTGTTCATCGCGACAAAAGTAAGACCTTCAAATTTACCGTTTGAAAACCAGATTCAACAATCTTACTGTTCCAATGCTTACGTTTTGTTCTTTTGTTTGGGGGGTGTAAAACGTATGTCCTGCATACATCCACGGATGGTCTTCAGTTCCTGACGGATCTTTAGTCGCATTTTTAGGTAACCTCAACTACGTATGGCGGGCTTAAGGGGGTACATCGCCCTCGAAATGCAAAAAAATGATTTTTTTTTTTTTTTTTTTTTTTTTTTTCTTCACTTTTTTGATAGTCGAAATCCTAAGGATTCAGAATATGTAACTGTTTTTTTCATAAGAGCCATGGAAGTATTTTTAATTATTTATTGAAACTAAGATGGAATAAACAAATCTGCCGCCAAAGAGCGTTTTGAGCGTATCGTTTTTTTTCAATCTTGTAAGGGTATACGGAATGTAACTTGAGTTCTATTATAGCTAAAGACTTCTGGTTTTTTTTAAAAGATGCACAAACTTCTGTTCTATTATCCATAAGAAGCTTTTTTTAAAAAATTAGAAATAATTTCAATTTCAAAAATGGAGTTGAAGATGAAAAAGCTAAAAAAATTATGCCTGAAAAGTAAAAAATTAATTAAAATACTTCCAGTCTCTTATGCAAAAAAAGCCTCTGGTAGCTAATAGAGGGCAAAAAGACCTTTCATTTGAGCCAAAGAAACAGTGCAAATAATGATGAGAACTCAAGACAGATTCCGTACCGTTTAGGTCTATTTTTTCTTTCTGTTTGATTTAAGGGGCACTTATGCAACCCGCGCGACAAAAATTTGAGATTTTTTTTCTTATAAGCTCACGGACCAGCTCAAAAAATTTCAGACCCAAAACTTAACTCTGGAAGAAAAAAAAAAATTGGGTGATGTACCCTCTTAAAAGGGCATCACTTTAAAGGCCCCCTTCCTCTCTCTTTCTTTGACCTCCTCAAAGCCGATTCGCCGTCAATGAAGAGAAAAGAATAGTTAAAAAAATGTTTTTTTATGAACACTTGGTGTGAATGGTAATGTTAAAAACTTTAAAAGCACGGCCCATTGGAATCTCTTTCAAAATCAGTTGGTTTTCTCTTCAGAGATTTTGATAACTTGGCTCCAACGACAGGTACACGTCCTGAGTCGTTCCGCGATTCATTTCTCACTTGATTAACTTTCTATCGACTTCCTTCTTCTCAAAAGCTCAACGCTCTCGCGCCCAATCTCTTTAATCTGCCTCCCTTCCTCCCTATCTCCCTCTCCTCCTTCCTCTCTCCAGTCTATTGCTCTCGCCATCTTACCACTGCGCATTGTTTCAACCGCGGGGGTGAATTTAGTCGCCAGTCTGTTCCAATAAGAGTAACACTGCCCCAACGAGACGTCGAGTTATTTTCGCGTCTTATGTTTTGTCGTCTTTTTCGTCTCCCTGAGCTCTCCCTCAAAACTTTCTCATCTTCATTCGTTTTTAATAACACCAAGTTTATTGTAAGCCGCGTCCTTTGTATTCGCCTTACCCGCAAAGCTTGTTTCTGGAAACTGCAAGGATATGAACTTACACTGGGTCACTCACCGCTATATTTTCCTCTTTAAAACGACAGCAAGGTGATCCCAGGCCAAAGATGGAGTTCATTCAGAGTGGTTGCCGGGCAGAAAATTTACCTACGGAGGGAGACTTAACACTAAAAATCCAGAGGGGGCAAACCCTCTGTCTTCTTGTCTTCATAAATACTTCCTTACTTAATTTCAATTCATTTTGCACAGAAAAGAAATTTTGGTACAAAGATGATTCAGCAGAGGACTTCACTGGAAAGAAAATGTGCTGAATAGAGCTCTTGCAAGGTTTTTTGACAGATGGAGTATCGATTCTGATGTAAAATGCTGCGAGAATAACGATGAGACCATTAAAAACGTCTAAAAATCACTCCTTTCAGAGTAAACTTAACTTGAAATTTCGGGTGACCACCCTTGCATGTATGCACTAACCTTGGATTCGGACCACAAACAAAAGAACAGGACATGAAATGAAGTGCCGTCTTCCTCGTTTATTACTCAACGTAGAACTTTTCTGTAGTTATCACCGTACACTTAGTGACAAAATGTGTAAAAAAAATGGACCTTTAATTTCTTCTTTATTTTTGAAAGCAAATTCATTAAACTCATTGTTCAAATTCGCAGGTTATATTTTTTTGTTTGGGGTCCGAATCCGAGGTTGGTGCATACATGCAAGGGTGGTCACCCGAAATTTTAAGTTAAGTTTTCTCTGGGAGGAGTGAGTTTTAGACTTTTTTAATGGTCTCATCGTTATTTTCGCAGCATTTCACATTGGAATCAATACTCCATTTGCCTACAGCAAAACCGCGCAAGAGCTCCATTAGCATCCGGTTTGTTAAAAAAATGTGTGACCACCTAAAATATACTAATTTTACATTCTAGGACGTAGAGACAACCGTCGAAACTGTTGAATATACACGGAAAAAATCCGTCCTGGCCTCAGTGAATAGCGAAGTTGCCCGAGAATTATTGGTGTGCTAATTGTGGGAGCTATTTTTTCGAACGAGGCGTCACGTCGGCCCTTTGCTTTCTTGAGAATGACACAGCCTACTCACTTAACTGAATGCCACCAAGCCACGTGACGGGAAGTATTTGTGTCGCCCAAAAGATAGTCTCTTTCTCACGCCCAAAACGCCCGGTTTTCACCCACACTCGCCCAAAACTTTAACCCCGGCGCTGTAGATACCTATAGGATTTAAGGATCCCAGATACTCATCTGGAATTGCTTTGAGAGTAGAGATCAGTGTTGCCATGTATGACAGAAATTATCGGAATTTCCCATTTAAATCAATGTGAAATTTGTATAATTTCGGCCATTAACGGAAATACTGGTTGATGCTGAGAAATTACATTAAATACGTCGTAGCTTTATAAATGGACAAGTGAATGTACTCAAGTTCCTGTAAATTCAGCCGTATCTGCTGTAAGTTTTACCGGGATTCTGGTTAGGGAAGAATGACACATGAAATCTCGTTAGGGGTGAGCAGAAATTTTTCTCACTGTGCATGAACTTGATTTACTATCAAAAAATCAAGTAGGTGTACAACCATCTTCAAAAACTTCGAGAGTAAATGTGGTGTCGGTGCAGCAGTTATGCCAGATTTTTTAGATGTAATTTTTTTTCTTTCTTTTTTTACGCGGAAAACTGAATGAATTCTGAAATGGGTGTAATTATTTTTTTACCGAGTCGAATTTTTTTGCTGCTCCAAGTGAAAGCTAGCTTAAATATTCCCAAGAATATGAAGGCAAATTGTTCTTGCGTGGTTTTATTTGATTTAACTTCCTCGTTATTCGAGGCGAGAAGGATGAGAGATTTTACCTAAGCTCTTTAAACTTCGCTATGAGTTAAGGACTCACAATCTGACAACTGAAAAAAGCTGTCGGCACTTAATGAGTAAGTACATCCATTCTCTGCACTTGAATCTACGGACGGAGTTTTGGCGCACGTAAAAGCATTTAGTTTCCTGTTCGGGGAAATAAAAGTGGCGTTGGACTGCTATTAGTAACAGGTGCATCCCTTGGGGATGGGCAAAGGGAGGGGCATGAGGGGAGAGACGACCATTCTTTTTTGGGGTTCGGGGGGCCGCTCATTTTATTGGCATTCAAAGGGATTTTGGCGCATCTTTTGTCCTAGTTCCAACTGGCAGTCCACTCTACTATCCCCTCGCCGCACATTTGGCCCATTCTTCTAATTTTATCAAACGAGCTCTACATCTTTTCCTGACACCTACTTTTATTTATTGGATATTCAAATTGTATTTTCTTTTTTTAACGTATTTTTTTTTATCTCCACCGGCGCAGCAAAGATTATGGATAACATTATTTTCGTGGTATATAAATACAAAAAAAAAAAAAAAAAAACTGAGGTAATATTACCTCGGAGAATCTACAATACTATGAGCAGAAAGCTCTTGTGTTACTATCAGCATATGGTCACGGTGCAAGAAATTCCTAACAATTTTTAACAACTATGGCAGACATTTTAGAATTCTTGTAAAAGTACCATCGTGAACCAAGGTAAAAACCTTGGTTCTTTAATTGTTGTTTTTTATTTTATTTTTTCTTTCAGTCAATACCTACCGGTGCAATTCTCTGGGAAATTCTAAAACGCTACCTAGCTTTGCAAAACATAAATATCAATTTGCTTTTTCTTTTGGGTTTGCTCTGACGAAATGATTTGATAACTCCAACTAATTACACGCCCATAAAAAAAATTGTCAGGCTGAGTCCTATTAAGTTTTCATGTATAAGTAAATCTTTCCTGACTAAAACTTACAACAATGAAAAAGAAAATCCTCAAATGGACGGTTGTAGTAGCGATGACGACTTCCGACCAAATAGTTCGTTGAGTGTTCCAAATGATTTTCTTCACTGTGATGAGACCAATTATGCAGCGCATTCTCACCCCTGGTAAAAGCTTTCCATGAAATTCCACTACCAACTGCTACCACTATTCCGTGGGCAATCGACTCCCACAGTATTCCGTAAAGTTTTGTGAGTCTTTTTTGGAATTTCATGAGATTTTTCAAGTATTTTTATGAAGTTCCATGACAGGCCCACGTAGTTTCGTATAATTTAACACCGTACATGCGTTTACAAGGGACCGAGCTGACATCTTATGCAGATACACTTTTGTGTAATTTTTTGACAAAAATGAATTTTTTAAGTCTTTCTAATACAAATTTGAGAAAAGAATGTCTCGGAATACATTGGAAAAAAGTGGTGAATTTAACTTTTTAAATAATTAAAAGTATGAAAAAACTAATAAACAGTTAAATCTACCACTTAAAATTGTTAAATAGCCTCCATGTTGTGTTAGGGTGTAATTAATTTGAGATGGTAAAACTGACAGTTTTTTTTTTTTTTTTGTCCAAATACTTTTGAGTATAATAATTAAAGTCTTAAAGTTAGCACCTTTTTTCTCAGTGCAAGTCTTCAAGTACGAAATTTGAATCGAAACACGAGAGTCACGTGATAGTGAAAGAGACGGTTCAGATTGCTTAGCTGGTTTTATGGTTCCAAGAGAGACTCTCTTAGAGATTTCGTCCAATCCTACACGGAAAAAAAGATTAGTGAAAATTACCATACGGATACCTGATTTTGGCACCTGCTAGATGTTATGGTAAACTTGACCAGAAGTATGGTACATTTACCGATACTTTGAGTAAATTCGACATGCAATCAGGTAACATCACCTAGTACCTAGTCAAAACATAGTATACTTATGGTTAACATTACCATAACATCTAGCAGGTGCCAAACTCAGGTATCCGTATGGTTATTTTCACCACAGTTTTTTTCCGTGTAATTCGTCCAATACACGTTTAGTATTGCAGTTTGAGCCATTTTTCCACGATCGCTGGCACCTTTGCGCCAATTTCAGTTTTTTCGTCTCAAAAGGTATTCCGAGATTTCCATTGGTTCGTTTTTCTGTGCGCCGTCTCGTTGCAAAATAAACTGCAGATGTATGATCAGAGTTTCCACGCGGGCTTGTTTCAACAACTGTTTGCAATGATGCAGCCTCACCGTTTGAAATATGTCCTCTTCCTACCTCTCTTCGCCTCTTTGACTACCCCTTCCCCTCCGGTCGCACGCCCCACCACCCCCTACCTCCCCCTACTCCCCCTTCCCGTACCTCGCACCCCTACTCGACGTTAAATCCTTCTACTGCTAGGTATGCTTCTCACTCTCTCAAGCGATGCTTAAACGTTAAAAGCAGCGTTTCCAAATGGTCTCAGTGTGATTAAGTGGATGTTGATGGTAGGCCTGTGCGATGTTCGATGCATATTGATCAAAGTTTCGATGTTTTCCTGCTATCGAATGGATTCGATGTCAATATGTTGATGTCAATCGATGCACCCAAACTCGTTGTTGCTCGAAGTTTCGACTAAAACAGACCTAATTGTAATTTTCTTCTCTTAAACCATCTCAAAAGCGTAAAATATTATCATGGTTTTAATTGCTTTCTCATTTTTGACTCGTTAAAATTTGTTTCGATCTGCATCGATAAAATGTCGATGTTTTTTGGACATCAAACTTCGATGCACAAAACTGGACATCGCACAGGCCTAGTTGATGGTGATATTACCATGGATGGTGACGGTGGTTGAACCAACTGCAGTTGAACCAGCCGTTATTGGCTGGCTTAAAAGCACACGGGGAAAAAAGTGCTGAATTTAACTATTTAAGTAGTTGAAAGTATGGATAGTACTTAAAACCTGTTAGCGGCACCATTTGAAATAGTTAAAAATCACTTTCACAGCACGGAGGTGATTCAACAAATGGTAAAACTAACAATTTTTAAGTTTTATCCATACTTTTAAATTTGATTTAATGAGAAAAATATGGGAACTAAGCCAGAAAGGGCAATAAAAACCCGAAACATTTAGATCAATTTACTGGATCATTATCAGTAGGATGTATAAAACACACTTAAAAAACAAAACAAATAAACAAAAAAATGTGAGTTTAAGTAAATAATTGAATTAAGCACCTTTTTCAATGCAGTTACGCCGTTTTGAAAGCCTTTAATTCCATTTCAATACCATTTTTATCATTTTACCATTTTCCTTTTTTCTATTTTAGCATTTTTTCAATACCATGCTCAGAGTACGTTAGTTTCTGTGACTAGGCCTGTCTCACACAGTTTAAGTTTTTATTCAAAATAATTGCTATACTTTAAAGTGTTAATATTTGAAAAATAAATTGTTCCAGGAGCGCCTTCAACCAGCTGCGTATGCAAAACCAGCACCGGAGTGAAGGAATATTTAACTACCCCCTCAATTTGATCGAGCGAACCTTGATTCGTCTCCGTATAACCTGGTAGTAAAACGGGACTCAAATGATTGAAACAATGATTACTCGTATCTATTGAGAAGGGTAGCAATGACTTAAAGGAATTCTCTAAATTAGTTATATTTGTTTCGACCGGTTGTGAATCACCGATGGACCGATGGATTGTAGAATGCGACATGATTGAAAACGGCAGCGTTGCTGAGTACTCTCGCTCAATAGAGCAACCTCCTCTATACCTCCTCCTCCTCCTCTGTTCCTTGGTCAATAGACAGGGTCTAACCAGGCAAAGGAGCTTTTGCAAATTTTTTCTCCTTATAAATATGGATTGTCAAATCTTATGTATAAAATGCTGTATTAATAATGTCGAGCCAACCAAAAACGTCTTAAATTCACTCCTCAGAGAAAACTTTTCTCACGGATTAGATGGACCACCCGCGCGAGTCTAGAAAAAAGCAATGCTTAGTATTCAATCCCATAGCGTTTCCTGTCCACCGACTTATCTTTGAGAGGATCTATAGTGAGGGACCAAGCAATATCAGGGCTTCATAAATTAATAGTAAAAAAAAAAAAAAAATCCAGAATTAATAATCCGGTGTAAAATAACTTGAAAATCAGATTACAAGTATGGAAAAGTCTCAAAATACACTCACAAACTCAACAAATGCGTTTAAAAAATTCCAAAATGGCGGTCAAATGATTCCCATCTAATGTAATTTTCTAAGCTGAGATAAAAGTGATTCATAATACAGAGAAAACTGCAATTTTTTGGGACTCTCGACCCACTCAATAGATCGCCCTCATGGATTACTCAAAGAACGATTTTCGTACCCCATCTGTGAGTAAATTTTGAGACTTTATTTTGCTTTTAACGTGATTTTTGTGCAATTTTACTCGTAGAAATCGACCCGTTGTAACGCTGTAGCAAAAGTTATAGCTCCAGGACTCATTCAGACAAGTTGCGTTGTTGATTATAGTGAGAAATAAAAATGAACTACCATCGTATAAACGTGACAACCTTTCTTTTTGCACGCAAGCCACGACTGCGGCCATTTTTGAGTCACCAACTGGAAGCCATTACTAAAGGTTACGTCAAAATTACGACTTTAAGTAGGTATTACGTATGCAAAAATGTTGGAGAACTGTTTGAGTTCCTCTGACATTTTTTTTTTCAGAGTTGCGTCCTTTTTCTGTTAATCCTGTTTCCAACCCTTTAACTCCGGTTCATCCTATTTCCTCTGTTATGAGCACCAGTGAAAAAAGGTTGGAAAGATATGTTTGTCCTCTATAGCCTTTAATTCGGACTAAATTCAAATACCAATCTTTTTGACTCGATGTCCTTGCTGAAGCTCGCGATACTTCCGTCAAAGGGTTTTGAATTTCATTTTTTTTTTTTTTTTTTTTTTTTTTTTTTTTTTTTTTTTTTTTTTTTAAAGCAGAGCAAAATGTGTCACGATTTTTTCTCATGCCCACCCCTCTGCTTTTATGCACTCACATCTTTATATAGGGAAATGTTTCATGCAAAATCCAAAGAAGATACTACAAAACACTATTAGTGAATGTCCGAAGAATGTCCCCAAATAATTGTAAAGAATTCTAGAATTTTTTGGGGACATTCTTCGGACATATTTATCCAATTCCTTCAACCCTTTAGTATTCTTCGATGCTTTAATTTTAAAAGTCCCCATAACGTCCCATGAATTAGATGGGTAAGGCAATTGCACTCTCTCAGTTTTAGACGTCCGCATGACACGTTCAATGTTTGTCAAATGGCGTTTAAAACGGTTATAATAGGGACATTATGAGAGGACTTTCATGGGATTTTATTTGGACTTGAATTTTGGCCGGGACCATATCACATGTTATACCTCGAGCAAGCTTCGATACTAAGAGCTCTTGGGATGATTGATTATCATGGCGATGATATGCCTATAAAAGACCGTTTGTAAGACAAGGACAAATCATAGGCCATCGTTCGATACAGCTAGTTGTGATTGTAAATTTACCTGTCATCTTTCGTGATAGTGCAACTGGTCCATGAAAAATAATCGATATTCAGAGCGTTCGAAGAGTGTATCTACAAAGAGGAGTATCTCGTAGTTTAAAGTTTCAAAATCTTGTTTTACTATTTCATTTCTAGAGAAAAATCGAAAAGGTAAATTTATTTTAATTTAGTCCTCTAATTTTACGTTCAACCTGGAAAATCTGGCAACTTATTTATGAAAATGGTTTGGTTACTGGTTAGTTCACCCCTGAAAAAAAAGAAAAAAAACGAGAAAGGAGATTTTGAAATGTTAAATTGAAGCTGCGCCTCTGTAAAAACACCGTCGAATTGATACACATCGTTTCCATTAGGACTTGTTGCGCTGGCCTAAAGACATAACAAGAACCAAGGGCCCGGGTTTCAGTAAGCAAAAGGGAACACAGCTTTCTATTTTTGCAGGACAAGAACTTGCTCTTTAATTTACACTGACAGGTGCAATCAACACAGTTCATCGGAACAGAGTCCACAGCAGATCTGAATTGCTGCTCAGCTTTTGCTTTCATTAAAGTGTAACTGAGGCGACAGCTGCAGGATGATGCCAGGTCAACATCTAAGCAGAAGTGAACTTCAAATGAAAAGTGATTATAGATTTATTTCTTCAAAAAAAATTTAAGTTTTGAAGTCTCTCTCTCTCTCCATCTCTCTCTATCTCTTCCTCCCCTTCCCCCCTCTCTCTTTCTATGAAAACACACAGGAGAAAGTATAAAATTAGACGGGAATCCCCCAGGGTACCTGCGACCTGCGTGCTCTCCCATTCCGCCGTTAACTTTAAGAAATTTTTGTGAGTCTATGAGTATTGAGTAAACTTGGTGATTTTTTAGGATACTTGTTGTCATTTTCGCTGGATTTTATGAAAGAATTAGCTATTCAATCGCACAAAGAAAAAGTAAGCGAGTGAGCCGATCCCATTGTAATCAAAACAACAGCCCTGCTAATCTTGGCGTAATTTAAACGCCGACTAGAAAATAAGGCGGCTAAACAGCTTTTTTCCCGATCAATTTTCAGCCTAGAGAAAAATAAGCAAATACTAAAACATGAAGTGAAAATACAAGGAGTTATTTTGGATATAGAAAACGATAAATCTGGAAAAAGATCGGGGTCACAAAGAAGAATGACTGCTTACATTAATGGGGGTGGGGTATGCCAGGTAAAGTACAAGACACAAAGGATGCTTGATCGATCCCGAACAATCTAGGTTTTTCTTCCTCTTTTTTTTTCCCCTTTTTTTTTCTCGAAAAAGGGTCATAAAGAAACGAAAATTTGTTCTCTGGGGAAATGGACAATTTTTGATGATGCCACGGGAAAAAGATGTTTTTCTTCGAACATGATTTATCGGGGAAATATCATCCCCATGAACCCGAGACTCAACGCATTGCTGCCGAAATAGATTAATCTTTAAAAATATGTTTTGTGTAATGTCTATTCTAAATTTGCAAAAAAAAATAGTTCCTTTTGGCAAACTGGATCGGCAGAACAGCGGGGCACCGTGCTCCAGACAAAAAATGATTTGGTGAACTATAGCGAAAGAGGGGGATATTTTTTCTCACCTTTTTTCTCAAAAACTTCCCTTTCCCAAACCTCTTCAACTCTCATTTTTTTCCCGATAAAAATTTATAGTATACTTGGATTTTGGTCCAAAACTGTGACTCATATCCTTATTGCAGGAATGAGAAAAAGTGTCCGAATCAAGTGTTGCAAAAAATTGACTCGTGAATAATCATGAAAAATTTGGCTAAATTATTCACATTTTTCCCCATGTTATTCCTATCAGTAAGTTTTAACTCAACCGGGAAATTTGCATGCTATGAAAAAGAATATGCTGGTAGTGTCAATACTTCGTTTTACGAAGATAGCTTTCGGTTTAGGGAAAATAGTTTTTGGTTTTAAAAAAAAAAAAAAAAAAAAAACAAGCGGGGAAAAATTTCCAACACGCGGGGTTTTGGAAAAGCGTGCCACTAAAGTCTGAACAGCTTTATTGTTTTTGCTAGAAATGATAATTCATCAAAGGGGAAACCCATGTGACAAGGAGCTGATCTCGAAAAAATTGAGTCCAAAGTTGAAGAGCTAGCATTTAAACAAAAATCGCGGAATTATTTACGTTTGATTTCATTCAACTACCGTGTTATGTTTTTGCATTTCAACCCCGGGAAAAAGTGGAATTCCTATGCAGGAAAGGTACCCCCTTTAAATTTTTAGCGTTTAAAGTGATTTGGGTTTCCCTTTCTTCTTTTTTTTTGGCATAATCACGAAAAACGAATCCCTAAGAGAAACCAAACGGCAGAGTTGGTTTACGCTTTTGATTTTTTAAAAATCCGTTAATCCGGACTTAAGTCCTTTCCCCAAATTCTATAAAAGGAACCAAGTCGGAGTTGGTTCCTTACGTGACTCGGTTTAAAGGGTTTTAAAAAAAAGGAACCAAGTTCTCATTTTATTTCATCATATGGATAATGACTTCAATGAGGCTCACCAGCTCACTTTTACCTCGAATTTTGACGGGAATAGTTTTATTAGAAGAAGCACTTGTTGCTTCGAGATCAGTTTTGCTAGCTCTATCAATCAATAACTAAATTTTTATAAAAAATGTAACTCAGCTCTTTTGTGACAAGTGCTGCCCAATTGAGCTTTTTTGGTGAGAAATGATGAAAAAAAAAAAAGATCAGATGTATCTAAAAGGAGATGAGTAAAAAGCGTTTTTTTTTTGTGTTTTTTTTTGTTTTCAAAACTTTGGAGGGCTCTAGCTCAGAAGAGAAACTTTTGCAGCACATATTCATGTAGGAAAATAAAGCGTATATATAGGTATATTTTGACCCCAAAAATACACTCCATAAGTTTGGCACTTAACCCTTCACTGCAGGGGGTTCCACCGGTGGAAAAATTCTTAAAACGCTCGTATAAAATACAGTTTTTAGATATGCCTTCGGCGCATGGTGTGTCAAGCGGGAAAAGGTTTTATTTTGAGCTCACACAAAAAAAAAAAAAAAAAAAAATTGGCTGAAAGAAAACATCATGCAGTGAAGGGTTCGTGATCGAAATCATGTCAGGGGGAAAAAATTTGCCCCCGTATCCAAACTGACCACATTTTGATTATTTTATAAATTTTCCGGCATTGGTTTTTTGAAAAATCCAATTAAAGTAATTTTTTTTTTTTTTTAAATTTAAAAAAAAAAAAAAAAAAAAATTCCCCGCCATTTCTTATGGTGTTATATCCCCTTTAAAAAACGAGTGAAAAATAAAAAAAAGAGAATTTTTACCGAAAAAAAACCCTAAATTATTTTTTTTACTATTTTTCCCATGTATTTGACCACCTAATACATTGAAAAATCCACATTTGCTTGAGAAAAAAAAAAAACATGCAGTGAAGGGTTAAGTTTTGCAACGCCCTATATTCTTGATATTTTGCTCCCCACCACCCTTCACAGAACAAACATATTGACCATGCAAATTTTTAAAATCACAGTTTGACTGTAGAGTATTTTCTTTTCCGCCCCCCTTTTAACGAAAAAGGGGGGAAAAAGGGTCGCCTGTCTTTGATGTTCGTCGTATGCGCGTGCACAGATTGTTCGGCTTTTCGACTGCCATTTTGGCTTTCTTTATAATGCGTTTTGTGGGTTTTTTAATGGGTTTTATGACTATTTTAAAGCCGCCAATGTAATTTTCAGGCGATTTTTCGTAAAAAACAAAACTCTATGCGTGTAGCAAAAGTTTGCAACAAACCCATTGAAAGCTGAAAAAGAAAATTATTTTATAAGGCTCGATCTTTTTTTCCCACTAAAGTAAAGACAATAGATATTTCTAAATCCCTCCACCTTTTAAACGGCTTGTTCAGGGATCAAAAATGATGTTGCGTTTTTTGAAGTCAAAAAGTGTCATTTTTGGAAAAAAACCGTGATTCTAAATAATAAACAGTTTTTTTTTCCCCTTTTTTTTTTCCGTTTTAGGTGCTGTCAGCACTTATTGCGATTGTCACGATGTAGATATGTAAAATACATAAATTGAACACTTGCGAATTCATGAAAAAATAATCCTTTAAGAACTAACCATTTTAGGTGCCCTTAACGCGTCAAGCATTTTAGGGGTATAGATTAGTAGGGGTGGAGGTTTAAGACGTTTGTGGATTTTTAAATTTCCCCCCCCCCCATTTATTTTTTTGAAAAGTGCAAAAACAGTTTAAGCCATTATTCAATTTTAAAGCGTTTGTTTTTTTTTTTTTTCCCGGGGAAACTTTTTCGTGTTGGAAAAGCAAAGTTCCATATGGACCTATAATTTCCAAAATTTGAAGAAGCTTCCAGTAAAAAAATGCTGTACACGCGAGAAACTTTTTAGGATAGGAAAAAGTTTTTCCAGAGTCAATTCCGTAGCCGCAGCGAGGAGGCTGTCCAGGGGTGGAAGACACGTGACAGCCCCCCTCACTTTTTAGAGCTATTAATGCGAATTTTTCCCCCCCCTTTGTTCTGGGTTTTAAACACCTTTTTTCAACAAAACGCCCCAAAAATTTTCCCCAAAAAACCCTTGATTGCATAGACGCTCATATAGGGGTTTTCAATTTTCCGATCCCCCAGAATTTCAAATGTTTCCAATGACCAAGACCTGTTTAGTGTGACGTCATGAAAAAAATTGGTTCCAAAAAAAGGCTCCGCCTCACTCGCGCTCTCGTGGGTTTTCCCATATGAAACACGATCCAAATTTTCAAATACAAGTGCTAGTAAACAACATGTTTTTTGCCCCGTTGTGTTTATCACACCATTGGGTTCCACGTCCCTTATAAAATTTCCGATTGTTTCAATGAATTTTTCCCATAGGATATATATTCCCGCGCTTTTTTTCCCCCTAGAAATAATCGAAATGCCAAGGAGACAATCGGAATTCGTGTAGATTCAAGCGCGCTGACTATAGCGACGATAGGTCTAATGATTGAAATAAGGCGAAACACATCTATGGTTCTATTTTACAGTTTTAACAGCCGCTTTTTTTTCAGTGATAAAAAATGAGCCCGCAACCACAAACTTTTTGAAACATCGCGCATCAAAATGCACAATCACAGCTATATCGAAGAAAGTCCTATGTTTTGTCCTTTTCACACACTCACAGGGTTTTTATGAGCACAAAATTCTAGGATATAGGCTCATCAGCACCATCACGACAGTGTTATACCTCGAACAATAGCTTCGATACGAAGAGAAGTTTGGGAAAGATTGAGTGTCATGGCGGTGATACTCCCATAAGAGACCGTGAGTAAGACGAGGACAAAACGTTTTGAACATCTTTCGGTTAACTGTGATTGTAAATTTGCTTTGAGGAATTTTTAGAGTGAAAAAATACTTAAATACTGGAACTAATGATGCAATAAATTTTGAGAAAATGTTCTTTTAAATAGCATGAATTTGCGTTCGAAAAATTTTGGGTCTGATTTCTTATAGGTAAATCAACGAGAGTGAGAGATAGAGCATTTGTTTGAAACCAATTCTGATCGTGACGTCATCACTAAACAGGTCTACTTTAAAGGGTATGAATGAGTCCCTCTCTTTTTTATCCCCCCCCCTCTTTATCAATACCTCGCCGTCACTTCTTTTCGGAAACCCCCGTCAAAAGATTTTTACACATTTACAAGTCTTTACCCTGCGGGGGCCCGACCGCTTAATGCACCGTGAAGAAACTTGCGACCGATGGAGCCCAAAGGCGAGGGGCAAAGAGGGTTCCTGCGGGAGATGTTTCCCCCCCCCTCCTGCCTTGGAATTTTGATTCATAGGTTGGCACAAAGACTTAGGTTGCTGGCCTGTATGGGAAATTTTCGTTTTAAGGAATTCGACTTTGACGCTTAAAACTTATTGAAATTTAAAAGGAATACCAAAACTTTTACAAATTTTTAAAAAAAAGACGCCGAACCTCCGGATTGCAGCAATAAATTAACGATTAATGAACCAGTTTTAAAAAAAACGTTTTTAATTTTTAAACCTTTTCCCCCCGGTTTTTCCATAAGCAAAGCATGCAACCCATATATTAGATATGAAAAGAAAAAAAAAGCGTACCCATATATACCCCTTAAAAAATTGAGGAGTCATCGAACTTTGGGGGCAAAAAATGAGAGAGTATGCGAACACACGGTCTTGCCTAGGGGGATGGAAGTCCAAACCCAAACAAAGGTGAAATTTAAATCAATGATTCACGTGATGAAAGGGGCGATGAAAACACCTTTGCACATAGACTAAAACAGACCTATAGATAGACAAAAAAAGTCCTTACTCAAAAAGCCTACCAAGCAAGCTAAGCTAACCTCTCCTCTCATAGATAGACTAAAATAGACCTATAGTAGACCAAAAAAGTCCAATGATTTTTATACAGGTTGTGTTAAAAAAAAAAAGAACTTGTGAAAATTTCGAGAACGGCTTCGAATTTTGAAAAACACCAAAACTTATATTTCATTAAATCGAGGGAAAGATACAAATATTTTCAGTTGCTATTCCATTACGATAAAAAATCTCGAGACAAACATGTTCCTCGAAATAATTGAACAAGAGGTTTCAGCTTCCTTCGAAATTCAACAGTGCTCTCCAAATATTCACAAGAACTCAACACACATCTCATATATGGGACACACACACACATCTCTCGTGTATGGGATGTGTGGCGAGGTATTGATGAAGAGCGGGCGGGGTATAGAAAAGAGAGGGACTCATTCATATCCTGAAGTAGACCTGTTTAGTGATGACGTCACCATCAAAATAGGTTCCAAACAAATTCTCTACCTCGCTCACTCTCGTGGATTTACCCATAAGAAATCAGATGCAAATTTTCGAACGCAAATTCATGCTAGTTAACCACCAGTTTTCTCAAAGTTTATTGCACCATTAGATTCCACGTACCTTGAAGTATCTTTTTTTTTTGTATCACAATTTCTAAAAAATCACAAACGAATTTACAATCACAGTTACCGAAAAATGTTCTATGTTTTGTTCTTGTCTTACTCACAGTCTCTTATGGGAGTATCACCTCCATGCCACTCAATCATCCTAACCTCTCTTCGTATCGAAGCTTGTTCGAGGTATATCACATGGTGTGAGATAGTGCCGATGAGCCTATATCCTAGAATTTTGTGTCCATAAGAAACTGTGAGTGTGACAAGGACAAAACATAGGACTTCCTTCGATATAACTGTGATTGTGCATTAATGCGCGATGTTTCAAAAATGTTGTTGTAGCGTGCTCATATTTTAAGGTACGTGGAATCCAATGGTGTAATAAAATCTGAGAGAGCTTGTTGTTTACTAGCACAAATTTGTATTTGAAATTTTGGATCGTAATCTTATGGGAAAACCCACGAGAGCGAGTGAGATGGAACATTTGTTTGGAGCCAATTTTTTTTCGTGACGTCACACTAAACAAACAGGTCTATTGACCATTCCGTTAAATGGGGTATGTGAGAACTGTCCATTCCGTGAAATGGGGTCGAGCTTTTTTAGTTGATAAGTGCGACATAATTTCCACTGTGGCACTTGATATATTCAATCAGTTTCAAGTGAGACAAAGGAACAAAAATAACGAAGAAAAAGAATAATAATAATATAATAGAAAAATATGTATTGCTGAAATGTGGCAACATGCGAGCTTCCTTTCGTAGCGGTTCGTAGCGGGCGCGATGTACCGATATACGTGAATTACGGTGATTGTCAAAAAGCAATGTGGAGGCTGTTTGTTTGGGGTGTGAATTCGAGGTAGGTGCATACATGCAAGGGTGGCCACTCGAAACCTCAGGTTACGTTTCCTCAGCGAGGAATGAATTTTAGACTTTTTTAGTGATCTCATCGTTGTTTTTGCAGCATTTTACACTAGAATCGATAGTCCATTTGCCTGTAGCAAAATCTTGCAAGAGGAAATCTTTTGTTTTTATAAAGAATATTTTAGTGACTATTTTGATGGTGACGTCATCACTAAACAGGTCTACTTCAGGATATGAATGAGTCCCTGTCTTTTCTATAACCCGCCCGCTCTTCATCAATACCTCGCCACACATCCCATACACGAGAGATGTGTGTGTGTGTCCCATATATGAGATGTGTGTTGAGTGCATTAATGCACAATCACAGTTATATCGAAGGAAGTCCTATGTTTTGTCCTTGTCACACTCACAGTTTCTTATGGACACAAAATTCTAGGATATAGGCTCATCAGCACCATCACGACATGTGTTATACCTCGAACAATAGCTTCGATACGAAGAGAAGTTGGAATGATTGAGTGTCATGGCGGTGATACTCCCATAAGAGACCGTGAGTAAGACGAGGACAAAACGTAGAACATCTTTCGGTATAACTGTGATTGTAAATTCGTTTGTGATTTTTTAGAAATTGTGATACAAAAAAAAAGATACTTTAAGGTACGTGGAATCTAATGGTGCAATAAACTCTGAGAAAACTGGTGGTTAACTAGCATGAATTTGCGTTCGAAAATTTGCATCTGATTTCTTATGGGTAAAAAATCCACGAGAGTGAGCGAGATAGAGCATTTGTTTGGAACCTATTTTGATGGTGACGTCATCACTAAACAGGTCTACTTCAGGATATGAATGAGTCCCTCTCTTTTCTATACCCCGCCCGCTCTTCATCAATACCTCGCCGTCACTTCTTTTCGAAACCCTCGTCGAACAGATTTTGACACTTTTATGAGTCTTCAGACCCTGCGAGTCCAGACCGCTTAATGCACCGTGAAGAAATCTTGTGACCGATGGAGCCCAAAGGCGAGGAGCAAAGAGGGTTTCTGGGGGAGATGTTTCCACCCCCCTCCTGCCTTGGAATTTTGACTCATAGGTTGGCACAAATGACTTAGGTTGCTGGACCTGTATAGAAATCCCGTTCAAAGGAATTCAAGTTCAACGCTTAGTAACTTAATGAAATTAACAGGAATACCAAAACTTTTAGAGCATTTGTTTGGAACCAATTTTGATCGCGGCATCCTCAACTAAACAGGTCTATTTTCTGCTTATTCCGTGGAATGGGCAACTGCGCAATCGGGGCATATCACATACATGCAAGGGTGGCCACCAGAAACTTCAATTTAAGTTTTCTCTGCGCGAGGAGTGAGTTTTAGACTTTTTAATGGTCTCATCGTTGTTTCCGCCTTGCCTATATCAAAACCTTGCAAGCGAGCTCCATTGCCCCATTAGACAATGTACTCCGTCATTTGTTTCGTAGATTTTTCAAAACATGAAAATTTTAAGGGCTCGCTCTTTAGAGAATCAGAGATCCTAAAGGGTAAACTACGCGTCAGTTGCAAAAACTGGTTAATAGATAGTACAATATTTTGCCGAAGATATATATTTCTATATTTCTACTTCCCTGCTTTTCGATTTTCGAAAAACGCCTCAAAAGTAAATAAAAGAGGACAGAAAGGAACCAATAATTCGATGTATTGAAATCTTGATTAAAGATAGAATATCACTTTGGTATCAAAATATAATTAGATTAAAAAAAAATGTAAAACATATGTATAAGTAGAATAATGTTTAGAAACACACACATAATTCAGAATTTCAAATACTTAAGCTAAAAACAATGGCCGAGGGATATTTTATGAAGTTTAGCTCGCAGTCAAATATTATGAACGTTGTGGTTTTATGTTTTACATTATTATACTCATGCTGTCATGTTTTCCTGCTTTTCTCATCGTTTTGACATTTTTTGGGTCACCAGCCTCCTTTCATTTACTTCACGGTGTTTAGGAGCTAACATTGCTCAGAAACTTATCCAACAGTTAAAGTAATAAATAGTAAAATAGTGAACAAAAAACTGGAAAGTGAGGATCTGTTACACAAGAGATAATTGCAAATTCTTTTCATACTAAGAATCACAGAGAAAAATTTTCTTAATATTTCGATGGGTTAAAGAAGATTGGAAAATCATTAGCGTGTCACCTCGTCAACTCCACAACTTGCATTGTGATGTCACATATTTACCACAAAAAAAATCGTTTATTTAACCTTTCTATTTCAAACAAAACTTGTTCTTAAACTTAAAATTCGTTTTCGAATTTATTGATACCACACAGGTTTTTTGTGAAAAATTGTCTGCAAAAATACATTATAATTTTTCTATGTTCTAGAGGTGTACAATAGTTCCATTCGTGGAGTATGAGTAGATATGAGTAATATTATTTTCTCGGGAGATCTCAGAGATTCTTAGGAATTATGTAAGAGGGGGTTAAAGGGAGTTATCCGCAAGCAGATTCAGATGTAAACAAATAGAAAGATAATCATAACCTCAAAATCAGAAGACCATTCGGCGAGAGTCACTTGGCACATGCGCACTTTTATTTTCGAGACCAGAGAGGGACCGATGATTTTTCAAGGGTCCTCATTAAAAAATTTCGATCACTTCATAGCACAGATTAAATGTTTAAAATAAGAAACGAAAATCCATTCCGTGAGTTACGTTTAAAGCCGAAATGATGTTCGCACCTTGACGAAAGATCGAAACTGCGGAACGGACCGGGAAATCGGACGCGTGTGACGAAGGGAGAGGAGAAAGGGGGAAGCAAATCAAACAGGTGTGTACGCAGGTAAATCAGCCGTGGTGAATTGAGTAGATTCAGTAATAAAAAGGGTTGACAAACATCGCGAATTAAGCTTTTTGTTTCTGGGAAGGGTGAAAATCGGGGGAAAAAAGGTTGAAGATACTGAAAAAGAGTCTGCGAGACTGTCGGTTTCGGTTTTCTGAGAGGGTGAGCACATGCGCTCTGGAGCATCGATTTTCGAAGGATATCCAACCGTCGAGTGCCGACCGCTCTTACCCATTTGGTGGCTTTCACCTCATGAACTCAGCGAGCGATGCTTTGCGATGTCAACTACCTTTCCACTGGTCTTTTTAACGGCTTCATTAACGCGGGCTCTTTGAAACGCTGCACCCGATAATTATTAGCAATATCAGTGCATTAACAAGAGGATTTCTTTCAATACGTTAACTATACATTAGACGAAACTTTCAAGGACTTTTTTTTCTTATACCCCTCTTGTACTTCAAAGATCGACGAGAATCGTTTAAAGTAAAAGTTGTATGATTCCGAAAAAAAAAAAAGGATTTGGAGAAAATGTAGCTCTTAAATCTGACGGCTGTCTATAAGGGTCACTGGCGTAAAAATTGTCGAAAGTAAAATCAGACAACTTTACCAGTGGTGGTGCCAGAGGCGTGCCGTGAGGGGGGGGGATGTGGGTACCCTTGCCCCGGGCGGCACTCTCGGGGCGCGGCAAAATCAGGTTAAAAACCAACCAAAAAAAAAAAAAAAGGTTATCAAATCTAAAAATTAAAAAATTAATTTCAAGGGTGGCAAGTCAGTGTGTAACAAGCAAAATAAAAAAAAAAAAAAAAAAAAAAAAAAAAAAAAAACGCAGGAAAATTCCAACACGCAGGTTTTGGGAAAAAGCGTGCCACTAAAGTCTGAACAGCTTTAATGCTTTTGCTAGCAATGATAATTCATCAAAGGGGAAACCACGTGACATGGAGCTGATCTCGAGAAAATTGAGTCCAAAGTTAAAGAGCTAGCATTTAACAAAAAACTCGAAATTACTTACGTTTTGATTTATTCAACTACCGTGTTATGTTTTTGCATTTCAACACCGGAAAAGTGGAATTTTCTATGCAGGAAAGGTCCCTATTTAAATTTTTAGCGTTTAAAGTGACTTGGTTCCTTTCTTCTTTTTGTTTGGCATAATCACGAAAACCGAATCTCTAAGAGAAACCAAACGGCAGAGTTGGTTTACACTGTTGATATTATAAAATCCGTTAACCCGGGACTTAAGTCCTTTCCCCAAATTCTATAAAAGGAACCAAGTCGGAGTTTTCCTTACGTGACTCGGATTAAGGTTTAAAAAAAAGGGAAACCCGAGTTCTCATTTAATTTCATCATATGGACAATGACTTCAATGAGGCTCACCACTCACTTTTACCTGGAATTTTGACGGGAAATAGTTGTCATTAGAAGAAGCACTTGTTGCTTCGAGATTCAGTATTGCTAGGTCTATCAATCAATAACTCAATTTTATCATAAATGTCATTCAGTTCTTTTGTGACAAGTGCTGCCCAAATTGAGCTTCTTTGGTGAGAAATGATAAAAAAAATAAAAGATCAGATGTATCTAAAAGGAGATGAGTCAAAGGCGTTGTTTTATTGTGTTTGTTTTTTTTTTTTGTTTTCAAAACTTTGGAGGGCTCTACTCAGAAAGAAACATTTGCAGCACATATTCATGTAGGAAAATAAAGCCTTATATAGGTATATGTTGACCCCAAAATACACTCCATAAGTTTGGCACTTAAGTTTTGCAACCCGAAATTTCTTTATTTTGCTCGCCGCCCCCCTTCACAGAACACAACATCTTGACCATGCAAATTTTTAAAATCACAGTTTGATTGTGGAGATATTTTTTTCCCCCCCCCCCCTTTCAACAAAAAAGGGGGAAAATGGATCGCCTGTCTTTGATGTTCGTCGTATGCGCGTGCACAGATTGTTCGACTTTACGACTGCCATTTTGGCTTTCTTTATAATGCGTTTTGTGGGTTTATTAATGGATTTTATGACTTTTTGATGCCGCCAATGTAATTTTCAGGCGATTTCACATAAAAATAAAAACTCTATAGCGCTGTAGCAAAAGTTTGCAACAAACCCTTTAAAAGCTGAAAAGAGAAAATTATTTGATATGGCTCGATCTTTTTTACCCACATAAAGTATAGACAATAGATTTTTCAAAATCCCTCCACCTTTTAAACGGCTTGTTCAGGGATCAAAAATGAGGTTGCGTTCTTTTGAAGTCAAAGAGTGTCATTTTCGGAAAAGCCGTGATTCAAAATAATAAACAGTTTTTTTTTTTCTTTTTTCCGTTTTAGGTGCTGTCAGCACTTATTGCGATTGTCGGGATGTAGATATTAATATACATAAATGAAACACTTGCGAATTCATAAAAAAATAATATTTTAATATACAGAACTAACCATTTCAGGTGCCCTTTACACGTCAAGCATTCTAGGGGTATAGATTGTAGGTGTGGAGGTTTAGACGTTTGATGATTTTAATTCCCCCCCCCCCATTTATTTTCTTGAAAAGTATCGAAAGTTTACAGTTAAAACTAAGCCATTATTCATTATAACGCATTGAAATATTATTTTTTTTTTGTTGCCGTGGGGATATCATTTTTCGTGTTGGAAAAGCAAAGTTCCATATGGACCTATAATTTCCAAAATTTGAAGAAGCTTCCAGTAAAAAATACTGTAACGCGAGAAACTTTTTAGGATAGGTAATAAGCTATTCCAGAGTCAATTCCATAGCCGCAGCGAGGGGGCTGTCCGGGGGTGGAAGACACGTGACAGCCCCTCTGACTTTTTAGAGCTATTAATGCGAATTTTACCCCCCTCTCTTTGTTCTGGATTTTAAAAACCTTTTTTTCAAAAAAACCCCCAAAATTTCCTCAAAAATCGCTTGATTGCATAGACGCCAAAAAGGGGGTTTTTCAATTTGCCGATCCCCTAAAATTTTCAAATGTTTCTAATGACCAAGACCTTTTAAAGTGTGACGTCATGAAATAATTGGTTCCAAAAAAAGGCTCCGCCTCACTCGCGCTCTCGGGGGTTTTTCCCATATGAAACACGATCCAAATTTTCAAATACAAGTGCTAGTAAACAACATGTTCTTTGCACCAGTTATTTTTATCACACCATTGGGTTCCACGTCCCTTATAAAAATTTCCGATTGTTTCAATAAATTTTTCCGATAGGATATATATTCCCGCGCTTTTTTTCCCATAGGAATAATCGAAATTCCATAGAGACAATCGGAATTCGTGTAGATTCAAGCGCGCTGACTATAGCAACGATAGGTCTCATGATTGAAATAAGGCGAAATCATCTATGGTTCTTTTCTTACAGTTTTAACAGCCACTTTTTTCTCAGTGATAAAATATGAGCCCGCTACCAAAACTTTTTGAAACATCGCGCATCAATGCACAATCACAGTTATATCGAAGAAAGTCCTATGTTTTGTCCTTGTCACACTCACAGTTTCTTATGAGCACAAAATTCTGGGATATAGGCTCATCAGCACCATCACGACATGTGTGATGCCTCGAAAAATAGCTTCGATACGAAGAGAAGTTGGAATGATTGAGTGTCATGGGGGTGATACTCCCATAAGAGACCGTGAGTAAGACGAGGACAAAATGTAGAACATCTTTCGCTGTAACTGTGATTGTAAATTAGCTTGTGATCTGTTAGGAATTATGCTAGAGTGAAAAGATACTTTAAAATACGGGGAAACCCTAATGGTGCAATAAATTTGAGAAAACTGTTCTTTAACTAGCATGAATTTGCGTTCGAAAATTTGGATCTGATTTCTTATAGGTAAATCAACGAGAGTGAAAATAGAGCATTTGTTTGGAACCAATTCTGATCGTGACGTCATCACTAAACAGGTCTACTTAAGGATATGAATGAGCCCTTTCTTTTTTCTATACCCCCCCCCCCCCCTTCTAAATACCTCGCCGTCACTTCTTTTCGAAACCCTCGTCAAATAGATTTTGACACATTTATAGCGGTGGGGCCCCGACCGCTTAATGCACCGTGAAGAAATCTTGTGACCGAGGGACCCCAAAAGGCGAGGGGCAAAGAGGGTCCTGGGGGAAATGTTTCCCCCCCCTCCTGCCTTGGAATTTTGACTCATGGGTTTGGCACAAATGACTTAGGTTGCTGGACCTGTATGGAAATCTCGTTCAAAGGAATTCGACTTTTACGCTTAATAACTTATTGAAATTAACAGGAATACCAAAACTTTTACAATTTTAAGAAAATAGACGCCGAGCCTCCTGGATTTTTGCAATAAATTAATGATTAATGAAACCAGTTCTAAGAAAACACGTTTTTAATTTTTCAAACCTTTCCCGCCAAGGTTTTGCCATAAGCAAGGCATTGGACTTTTGTATTAGATATGAAAAAGAAAACAAAAAGCGTACCGTATATATACGGCACGCTTAAAAAAAAAAAAAAAAGTCATCAAATTTTTAATTTTGTTCGCGGGGGGCGGCAAAATTGCATTCTTGCCCCCCCCCCCCCCTCTGGAAACCCCGGCACGTCTCTGGTGGCGCGTGCGATGTGGGAACGTTGGATTTCGTCCATTTAAACCCATATAAAATATCAATTAGAGGAAATGCACAATGCACCCCCCCCTATTTTAACCTTTTTCATGACTTTAAAGGACAAAAACAAAGTTGTTAGATTGCAAGTACCGCCGCTGAATTTTTCGGTAGGTACGTGCGATATGAATCTACTTGAAGTCAAATTTGCGGCGTTACAAAAATCGAAAAAATTGACAAGATGGGTCTGACACATCGATCAGTGGCGGCTCGTGCCATCTGGCAACAATGTCTTCACTCCATTTGAATGTATGTTTAACAATCGATTGCTGGTGAAGCGCTGCTTCACTTACGAATGGATTGTTTTACAAACAATTAAATGGAGGCATGACATTGTTGTCAGATGGCACGAGCCCCCACTGACATCTATAAATGCAGATTTGACTGCTATGCTGGAAAATCATTTCAAAATAACGTTGAAAGCATTAGAAAGTTCCAAAATCCAATCACAAACTCAATAAATTTGTGTAACAATTTTAATTCAAATATGGCGGGCCCAAAGAGCAGGAAAAGGGGGGGGGCGGGGGGTCGGGAGTCCCATCTAATCTTAGCTTTTTCCATGATGAATCACTTTTCTCAGCATAGAAAGCTACAATGACACGCGGACTTCCCCTTGGTCACCGCAGCTCATTCGACCGTCATCTTTTAATTACGTTAAACGCATTTTTCGAGTCTTTGAATGAGATTTGGAACTTTTTGATGCTCTCTCAACGTCATTTAGTGATTTTTTAAATAGGGATTGATAACCGCTGCAGCAAAATCTTATTGTGACAAACCCAAAACATAAGTCCCCCTTCAATTTTAAATCGAAACTATGGGAGAGGGGGATATTTTCAACGTTTAAAACAGATAAACTTGGGTGAAGTTTATCGCAACTTTATTTGAATCCACGCCGACAAGTTGGAAAATACTGATTCTGAAAAGGACTACATGTTTTGACCATATATAAAAGGGGCTCTTGCAAACTTTTGATGCTGCGTGCAAATAAATATAGTCCAATCCAATGTAAAAACCAGCGAAAATCACGAAAATCTTACTTTAAAGGCTAATATTTTGTAATAAACTCACAAAACAGCTATGGCGGCAAGATCTTAATGGCCGTTCAACGCAGGGACCATGGGAGATTCTGTCTAATTTGTCACTTTCTCTACGGAAACGCAGCGAAGTTTCAACACAACGAAGTTTCAAATTAGACGAGAATCTCCCCTGATATGTCTGCGTCTCTTTGCCACTAAGCCCGATTCTGAGAGTGAATTTTGTGTTTTTTTTTCAGTACTCATCGTCATTTTTTAAAGGGTTTTTTTCATGCCAGAATCAACTCTTTGATCCCCTGAAGCAAAAGTTTGCAAGAGCCCAGGCGCGGATTTACCATTACGCAAAATACGCAACTGCGTAAAACCTCAGACCTAAAGGGGGGCCCCATTTCTCGAAGGAAAAAAAAAAGAAAAAAAAAGAGGGAAAGGGAAAAAAAGAAAAGAAAAAAGAGAAAAGAAAGGGACGGCAAAGGGAAGGGGGAAAATTACGGAAATAAAATGATTCGATCTCAGATTTTTCCAAACCTGCAATGACGATGCCTATTGCCCAGGTCCCTGAATATCTATACCGTCACGGAGCGGCCCCATAGTTTGAGGAGTAATATATAAAGCATCGCAAAGAGTCCGGCTTCTAAACCCGGTTGTTGCTTGAAAACCACCCCTCTTATTCAATATGTTGGGGTTTTTTTGATAGTCCGAGGTGTCCTTTTTGATAAGTGAGTATCGAAAAGGGGGGTCACTCAACACCGTTTTTGAGTAAAACGGGGCAAAAATTCCATTGATTTTTAAAAATTGAAGGTATTTTGCGTTTGTGCCGCAAACGGGTGGGAATGATCCACCTTCTCGATGCTGACGCCAGTGGCGTCGCGTGCCATCTGGGAACAATGCAACTCCTCCATTTAAAATCCTTAAATATATCGAATTTTTCCCTTTTGCACTGTGCCCCCCTGAATTCGACCTTTTACACGAGTTTAAAAGGGTAGAATGCAGCGTTGCCAAATTGCACGTGACGCTACTGGCTGACGAAATTTAAAGAATATATCAGGCTTTCAAAACAACCGAAGATATTGAAGAAAAAATGGTCAGCTTTCCATCAACAACGATGAAACGCGAAAGGCATCGCGCTCTTGTTGTGATCTTTGAAAAAAAATTTATTAAAAAATTGTCTAAAGAATCTAAATTTTTAAAATTTCCGGGGAAAGGCCCCCAGACTCCTTTTTTTCAGGAACTGACCTGTAGATCCCGCATAGTAAACAATACATTTTTCCAGAGGCTTTTTGCCTCTTCCCTCCCCCTCAAAGAGAATTTCAAGTTTACGCCATTATGGGCTGCAGGATACTTAATACATTGTCGACTTCAGAAAAGAGTTGTTCTCCTTTTACATTTCCGAGTGACTTTCAACTGCGAAGAACTTTTACCTAAAACCCAATAGACCTTTTCAATCCAGAAAAATATCAGCTTTATCTTGTTGAAAGTAAAAAAAAAAAAATCCTTCATTTCTGAGGAACGGAGAGAATATTCGCAAAATCCAATATTGACTTCTGTATGTTCGGTGCAACTAAGAATTTGCTTCGAAAACGTAAATTTCCCACTTATTTTCGAGGAAGGATTGGGGATCGTTCCTTACGATAGAGCGTCTACAAAGAGGTGAAAAGCTAATAAAAATCTTACGCCACTGGAGTGATAGTATTCGTGAAAATACAGGATAAACACGTACCGCTTTAGCTGAACTAACAGTTGAAAATAGAGTCTTCGATATTTTTGAAATTTTCGGGGGAGAACCTCCCCCTATTCCCCCTCCTTCTGGGGGAAAATCTCCCAGACACCCCACCCTGAATCTGTGAGGCCTCAAATTTAGCGTTGAATTGGGTTTCAAGATATGTAAATACGCCCCTGGGCATCGCCAATGTAATTTTAAGCGGAAAACAGCCTTACGAGAATGCCCATCTTTCTGGTGGGCCTCTAATCGCTGTCACGGCTCAGAGCTCCCAAAACGTCCCCTCTTCTCTTCTGGGACACCGCCAATGTAATTTTAAATGGGAAAACAGACATACGAGCAGACCTGTCATTTTGGTGGGCTTTCAATTGCTGGCAAGGCGCAGGGCTCTCAAAACGTCTCGTCTGCTCTTCCGGGGCACCGCCAATGTAAGTTTGCTTTTCTATCGCTGAAAAGGTGGAGGCCTCCTATTCCCATTCTTTCTTGGGGAAACGTCTTCCAGAAACCCCATCCTGCTGCTAGGGGGCCTCGAATTCAAGGTTGCGTAGGGCCTCAAGAGAAATCCGCCCCTATAAATGTGTAAAATTTTGCAAGAGCCCCATTGCATAACTATACTCATTGAGGAAAATCAAGTTTAGAAATATTCATAAAAACAAGAAGAAAAACCAGAGGCTTTAATGACCATAGAGTCTGATATCTATAAAGAGTTTTTATAAAAAGAAAAGAAAAGGAAAGTGTTAATGTTGTAAAAGTTTAAATTCAAATAGGTACACAGGAAATTTTAAAGTTTGAGTCTTACAAAAAAAAGCGCTCCCATGTGTCTGCAAAGAGAACGAAAATATAACAGCTGAAAATACGATAAAAATAAAGCGTAAGTAAATTATGGTAAGATAAGGATTCAACAACCTAAGTATAAAGACTAAAGTATACTTCTATGGTTATAAAAAAAGGTAACTAGATTTTTGAAGATGGAAGATATAATGCTCGTAAAATACTGGCACGGGAAAGCAGCAAGATTGCAATTTAGCTTTTTTCCACCGAATCGAGACATTTTCTTTCATATGAAGCTTTGCATTCAAGCAGTTGCATTTTTCAGCGCGATTACACAATTACACATGGCTTCGTAGGGGAAGGTGCAGAAGAGGGATGTGAAGAATCCATCAATCATCTGTGCATCAATTTTTTCCCCTCTCGAAGAAAAATGGAGCGATCATGACGCTTCGGTATTTTTATCGCATTCTTGAGAAAAAAAGGGAGAAAAAATGTAGGTTTTTTATTTGGTGCCAGAAAATGGTTCAAGAATCCTCTCCTGGCGATTAATTAGTTTTATTTATTATATGCTGAAAGCGAGTATTTCTATGCAATGGCACGGATTCTTGTATATTTTTCATGACTCCTTAAAACTTTAAAGACCAGATTAGTTCGTAAGATCGCTACTCATTCGTTTACATAGAGTAGTTCGTAAGATCGCTTCTCATCCGGTTACAAAGGGAAGGTAGTTAACTGTTCGTACTCTGGGGAGTTGGAATTGCCTATACTATAAATTGAAGGCGCCCGACGAAATCTGAACTAAATAGTAGAGGAGAAAAATGAGTTAACTCGGGCTTAGTCCATAAGGGATTAACCCCTTATGCGCCAAGATCTAGTAAACTCGGTTTGCTTGAAAGATTTCGTCGGGCGCCTTCAATTCATCGGATAGGCAATTCCAACTCCCCCGGGTACGAAAAGTTGACATGCTTCCTTACACCTATGAACGGAATAGTGACGTTCTTTTGAAAAAGCCTGGCCCATAGAGGGTTAACACATTTTACTAGACGGTTTATAAAAAGAGAGTTATGGTTTTTCCTAATCTGTCTCTCTGCACCCTACAATGCATTGGCCAAAGTTCAGAACAACGCATCGGACCGAACCAGAGTTGCCAAATTGGGGTGAAAAGGTCGTATGTTTTACATTGATTTAAATGGGGACAATATGGCTTTTTTCCCTCGATCTGCCAACACTGGACCGAACCGCCAAGTTTTGAGCCGCAAACCTTTTCCCTAAACACCAGTTCAGACTGTTTTAAAAGAAAAAAAACTGGTTTGACCGTTTTGTGGTATCCTTGTCGAAGTGTATAGGCATAAAGCACTGAAAGTTTTAACTTTTTTTTTTTTTTTTTTTTTTCCTAAGCAAGATCGATGTATCACACATTCGTGAACGACCCTAGTACATAAAATGAAGTTAATGATTCAATAATTTTTAATTCGTTATAATACATTTTGAACAGACGGAGCTTCTTTTCAACTTTTTTCTCTTTCATTATTTTATCATGGAAATGTATACTTGAATCGAACCGCATCAAACCAGTTCACGAATATGTGAACCTGTTCGGAGCGAACCTAACGGTCATGTGACCGAACCTAGTAACCGAACCGCAAACATACTTTATCAAAAATAATTATTGTGAACTGAACCGATTTTTGCTG
Organism: Trialeurodes vaporariorum; assembly: GCA_011764245.1. NCBI lineage: Eukaryota > Metazoa > Arthropoda > Insecta > Hemiptera > Aleyrodidae > Trialeurodes > Trialeurodes vaporariorum. The sequence goes on from VMOF01000320.1 coordinate 19,095,248, forward strand.
CTACCGGATACCCTAGTTTAGATGACCATTCGAATCTCTCATTGATGCTTTCCCTAAAAATTGTCTGATATTTTACAAAAATTCCGATTTTTCCGATTTTTTTTTCTTTCTGAAATCCGACTCATTCTTATCGTCAGAGCACGTCAAAAATTAAAAGAATAAAAAGTTGAACTGGCCCACCTTCCTTCAAAGTTCGACCCACTGTGTTTCAACCCGTTTAGCGCACTTCAATAATGCATATTTGTACGACTGAACAAAATTGGACACTTTCGGCGTGTATATTTCGAGTGTTATTTTCCTTGGCCCATATCCCGTACAGCATCCCGATCTCATTGACTCGAACGACCAAGCTGTCCTCCCGAGGGTCATCGAGGGTGGAAAGTCTGTTGCGGCACTACAACTTCCCCCTCTCCCCTCTCCCCTCACCCCTCTCCCCTTCCCCTGGACCCTCCCCCCTCCCACGCCCCACCCTTTCTCCACAAGTGGGGTTGACCAATTTAAATATTAAGCTAAGCCGCGCTGTGTCGTTGCTGTAATACCACAACCATGCAATGCGTATATTCATTACTCGATCCTTGAGCCTATACTGCAGGTATGCTGTTACTTAAGAGTGCCTCAGGTTAAACTTGAAAGCTTGTGAGCTTCGAGACTTTACGCAATGTGACGGTGCCAGCTTTGCACAACGCACAGTTGACTGTTTTTTGTTTGTTTTATTTTCTTCATCGGGCTGAACACTTATCTATAGTGGCGATCAATGAGCTATAATTATAAAGGGATTTTCTGCAGAGCTGCCGTTTTGCGTACAATCAATGCTATTTTTCTATTCACCGATGATTCCACCAGTTGAGAAAAGATTACACAGTTCAGTTCAGTGTATGACTGTAATGCACGAAAATACTCTAATCTGTAATCTTTCCTTAATCGGTGGAAACTCCGTTGATTAATTAAAATATCCGCAAGTTTTTTAAAGTCATCGACGACTCCACCGGTTGAGAAAAGATTACAGATGCGAGTATTTTAGTTTATTACAGTCATGCACTGAACTGATCTGTGTAATCTTTTCTCAACCGGTGGAATCATCGCTGGATTGAAAAATAGCATTGATTATACGCAAAACGGCAGCTCTGATTTTCTGAAACGTGCTTTTGAGGCACCACGGAAGGCAGCCATGATGAGAAACTTTTATAATTCTTTTTCAACCGACTCGATTTGTTTGCCTCCTACTTTTAAAAGTTTAATAAAAAGTCGTGACAGTTTATAAAGCTTTTTCACGGTTTTGATGTAGGCAAATGGAGTATCAATTCCGATGTAAAATGCTGCGAAAATAACGACGAGACCATTAAAAAAGTCTAAGACTCACTCCTCGCAGAGAAAACTTAACTTGAAATTTCGGGTGACCACCCTTGCATGTATGCACCAACCTCGGATTAAAAACTCGTGGATGTTTTAAAAATTTGACAGCGATTTCACCGATTGCGAAAAGATCACAGATCACAGTGTGTTACAGCGTTACAGTCATAAACTCAACTGAATTTTTTTTAACCGGTGAAATCATCGATGAATGAAAAATTATAATTAAATATAAACGCGAAACGCGCAGCTATGATATGCGTATGTAAGGCCCATTGAGATACGGCAACAACGGACTTTTAAAATAGAGAAAAATAAAAGTTTCTGTTTTTTTTTTTTTTTGCTGCTGTTTTTGCAAAACTTGGTAAATAAGATGTCGCAAACCAATAGCTGAAACAAGCTGTTTTAGTCTCCATTCTGTCGGCGCGAACACGCCTCAACAAAATCGGGAAAAGCGTAGCCCAAAAGAGACTATTTCTGAGTCTCCTCTTTGGAGCGGCGCGGCGCTGAAATCGTTCGCCGGATGAAAATCTCGAACGAAAAGTAATTCCAGAGCCTTCAGACTTGCAGAATATTTTTACTTTATCCCAAACTTATACTAATCGATGGAATCAATAAAGGGGCCCCATATTGCACCGAACTCGAGGAGGAGCGCCCTTTATTCGAATTCAGCGAATCCAAAAGTTCTCGACGAGACTCGGTATAAAAAGGAAAAAGTTACCGAATATATTATTGAAAACTTATAATATTCTACAATGGCTTGGAACGCAAACTAAGCTGCAAGATTGTCCCGAATTCTGGGGCGACATCCCTTCTCCCGAACTCCCCCCCTCCTCTCTTGTTCCTGCTTCTTCGCCGCACCACCTGCCACTTCCCCGCACGACTTTATACGACTCATAAGCGCAGGTATTATGATTTCTGTTTTAACGCTTCGTTCCTCTTCTTTTTTCTTGTGCTCTACACTCGTATATTCTTCTTCAATTCAACTTTTCCCGTTTCTCCGTCATACTTTCCCTTGTCTCCTTCTTGCAGATCTAGCTCTCTGCTGGTCTCGAAAGACTACCGTCAGAGGACAAGTTTTGAGGCAGAACATATTCTCATTTCCAGCTCAGAGTTAGAGTCAGGCGACAATTTCCAACTGAATCGAACTCTGGTTTCGACCCGCATTGTCGATTTTTTAAGATCTTATTCAGAAAGGTTCCTTGGGAGCGCTATTTAACCCATGCAGTATGGCCTGAGATGGATAAAAAGTATCAAAAAATCAGTGAAGAAAAAAGTCATAATAAAATCATTGTTTTCAACCCCGTGCGCTTAATTAAAAACTTTTCAGTGACATTTCTAGGGTTGAATTACTTGTTAATATAGTATTCTCTCCGATTAAAATTGGTATTCAAAAGTTTATAAATGAGAAATTTGTGAAAAATTGATTTTCTGATTTTTGGCTACTTTTCGACGATTCCGGACCGTGGTGCCTTGGGAGCCCAAAGAGGGAAAGTCTGAAATAACCCCAGGCCATTTTTTTTGTACGATTCTCTCTTTTTTTAAATTATTTGTTGGGACTTCATGACATTCAAGGTACTATTACAGCCGACATTCATGCCAATTTTCACGTTTTTTGGACAGCATGTTTCTGATTTTACAATACGTTTCTTTCCTCATATTGTTAAATTTTCGGGCTATTTGTGTAATTCTGTTGTTTTCTGATTTTACTAAGCTCTAAATGCTTTTACGAGGCTTTTTAGGCGTAATAATTTTAGAATTAATGGATTTACGAAAAACTTTTGTCGTATATTACCACTTTGAGTATATTTTATGACTCTATTTTGGAAAAATTACGATTACGAAAAGGTGCAATTCATTGAAAAAAAACATTTCCTAGTGTTTTGTTTTTCTTTGTTATAACTGCCATTATATGTATGTATAATATGAGGTATCAAATCAATGATCCTAAGAAGACATGACATTTTTTAAAATTCATTTACTGAACCGGTTTCTTTCCATAACCTAGAAGTTTAATAACCATAAAAAGCCTAATAAAATCTACAATTGTCTCAATGAAAGTAGGTAATCATTTCCAGCGGCGGCTCGTGCAATGTGGCAACAATGGATTGACTCCATTTAAAACTGTGTAAAATAATCGATTACTTGGTGAGGCGCTGCGCCTCACCTAGTATCGATCTTTTTGCATACGTTTTAATGGCAAAAGTGCACAGTTGCCAGATTGCACGAGCCGCCACTGATCATTTCCGCCAGCCGTTAAACTGACGGCGGAAAAATTGACCATAAAAGTAATTCGTTAGTTTTGCCTTATCGTTGACTTGAAGCACAGGCCACACACCCCACTTTGGATTTCCTAAAATTCTCAAGGCATCGAATACTTTGAAATATTACAAACCACAATATAACTACAGTGAAACTCCCATAATTTCTAGTAGATACGAAAATTGAACCTTTGCTTCGCACAACTACAAATAAAAAGTTGTCTAAATTAAGCTAGACAGTAGACACTCCGTGAAATGCGGCACGAACGGTAATAAACGTTCTGCGCTTTTTTTTCCGGATTCGTTTTTATTTTTGCAATTTACCTTTCTCCCTTTAGGTCGCGCGCCGACTGTAGCCTCCCTGTCTTCCCCCCTCCCCCTCCCCTCTCCCGATCCAACCTCACTGATTTATTTGCTCACTTTTAATTCGCTAAATAAATTATTTTCAGTCTGTCTCCATCCTGAACTCCCGGAATCGGACAAATAGCCGCCCATTTAAATCGCTGACCGTATAAACGTATACCATTGGAAGGTTAGATTTTAGAAGACATATGCCCCGTTCACATTCAGAGATAAAAACGCGGGCTCAATTCGAGCGGAAACATAAAATCAGAGGAGTGGACAGCGAAAAAATAATTGCAAGGGGGTTAGGAGTGAGGAGGAGGACAGAGGGAGAGGGGAGGGATTGGGGGAGTAGGGGAATGGCGGCGGGTCTGGGTGGAGGAGGGAGGAGGGAGAAGGGAGAGAAAAAAAAATTGGCACTCTTCGTTTTGATGCGCCCATTAAAACTTCGACTCCGAGTTGAGGAACAATTCGCTGAACATACTAAGTAAATAGAGTATGGAGAGATGATGTATACAAAGAACTTTGGCGACTCGAAACGAATTGTCGAACCGAATTCCCTAAATTCTATAGGATCGTCAGAGGAAATACACTTTGGACTTTTTTTTTCCAAACTAGACAAGACAACAATGTTGATGGTCCACTGGACTGCTTGTCAACGATTGATTATCGTCTCCCAATCAGAGGGCCGATCATTTACTTCATCGTTAAACCGATCGATAAGACTGTCTATGAGTGATGCTATTGGTCGAAAATTGTAAAACTTGGCTGTTGCTATGGTAACCATCGTTATAGTGTCTGCTTTTTAAAGGTTACTCATGAGTAGCCTTTATGAAACGAGACTCTTAACGATGGTTACCATAGCAACAGCCAAGTTTTACAATATTCGACCAATAGCATCACTCATAGACAGTCTTATCGATCGGTTTAACGATGAAGTAAATGATCGGCCCTCTGAGTTGCGAGATTTACGAGTTTGAGCTGTACATTTCCCGCGAGAATTAACGTAAATTAGACATTTAAAATCCTGAAGTGTGACTGACGTAGATGTTTTTTTTTTTTTATTTATTTATTTTTAATAAAGCAGTTGCAAAATTTTGCTACAGGATTATTAATAGTTGAATATATATGGAGTAATAAGACCCTGTAAAAATGACATAGGCACACTGAAAGTCACGAAATCTATACTCCCTAACTCACAAAATGCTTTCAAACGCGAGACTATAATGGCGGTGATTACAGCCTAAACCTTATGGCGATTGTATGCTTCTTCTTCTTCTTCTTTTTCTCCTTTTTCTTGTGTGGTTTCACGAGAACATCTCGTGAGAATGGAGCGTATTGTGATAGGGAAATCCAGTGTAAAATATGGTAACCGCACCACCATTACGGTCTCACGTTTGCAAGCATTTTATGAGTTTGGGAGTAGATTTCATGATTTTTTAGTGCGCTTATCGTCATTTTTATAAGGTTTTATCCCATATTCTACAATAAGTAACCATGTAGCAAAATTTTGCGACCGCTCCATTGTAAAATCAGCCTCCGCGATTGGTTACTTTTGAATTTCCCGTTTCTAACTATATAGATAAAACAGTCTTCTGTGAAATTTAAAATCCTAGAATCTGATCGGCTTAAATTGCTTTTTTTATTTGTAAAATCCGCATCCAACGGGTCAGTTTTGAATTTCCCGCTTTTCACTGAAACAGTGTGTGTATGGCTTTTAACCTCAAATCTGGCAGTAATGTTTTCCTCCCATTTAAACCTATAGTCAATTTACTTACTCACATTTTAAAGCGTCATTTCCGTCTCATGTTTTTCTTCTTCTATTTGCCATTACTCACAGAATTACGGTACATCCATGACAGGATTCTGATTATTTATTTATATTTCTTTATGTTCTTTTCATTTATTTGTTCAATCACTCTGCAATGAACCCTTCCTGCAAATATATTTATTGCGGCCCATGCATAGCCCAACCTACCATAACCTTCTCGGCCAGGCTGACTCCGCTCATTTAGACGACACGAAACAAGGCAGAGGAATCGATTGATTCCATTGGTTCAAATGGTGCCACGTGACTGTGTAAGTGTGTAACTAACAATAAGATTTTGAGTCTTTAATTATTTCAGACAAAAGGATTCCAACACTTGTTTACGTGGTATCGTGACGCCATTAAAACTAAATATATCAATCGATTCCCGCTTTCTTGTTTTGAGTCATCTAAAAGAGTGGACTCAGAGAGCAGAAGGTGGAGACTCAAAAATGTCCGGTTTTCGCCCTCCGCTCCCCCCCCCAGTTTTTATACCATTTTGGGGGGTTGATTTATCGTGAGATCCGCGAAAGGGACTTAAATTAGGATTTTTTGAAGCAAATTAAGCCCATGGCAGTGTTGGGCACTATTCATCTTCCAAACGAATAATTTTTTTTGGACATTTTATTATCAAAGGCGAATACTTTTATTCATTATTTAACTATACCCCTGAAAGATGAATAATTTATCTTTGAACATGATTCCAAATAAAGAATAAACATTCCATGCTTATGGAAAACAAATTTTGAATAAAAACTACAACTATTCGTTATTCAAAACCAATTTTGAATAATGAATACAAATTATTCATTATTCAAAATTGATTTTGAATACGAACAAAATGTGTATTCCTTATTCAAAATTGCATTAGGAAAATGAATAGTTTAGTTTCAAACATAATTCCAAATAACGAATAAAAGTTTTATTCGTGTTGGAAACCAATTTGGTATAATTAATAAAATTATTCGTTATTCAAAACCAATTTTGAATAACGAATAAAAGTATTTTTCATTCAAAATTATGTTTGGAAAATGAATAGTTTTGTTTCAAATATAATTCCGAATGAGGAGTGCAAATTTTATTCGTATTGAAAACTAATTTTGAGTAAGGAATAAAATTATTCTTTATTCAAAACAGATTTCGAATTCTGAATTAAAGTATTTTACGTTCAAAATAAAATTGTGTTTGGAAAATGAATAGTATCGTTTAAATAGCGTTCTCTGGGTTCAAAAGACGGGGGGTTGATATTAGATCAATTTTGTCCCCCCCTTTTTTTGCGCCTCTTTATTTTTGAGCCCCTCTACACCGAAATGTAGATGGGCTTTAGGAGTGACGAAAAATGTTATGATCTTTTTTTGAGCCTTACAAAAAAAAATAAAAAATAAAAAAAAATGGGAACGCTGGAGCCCCCAAAACCCCCGCCTCCTCCATGGACTGCCTACGCAGAGTATACATTCCTCGCCATGCGGTTGTTTACATTTCTGGGAATGTCCGTTCGTTTCCTTTTCAATTGGCGTCATGCGAAGCGAGAAAGTTCAGGAATGACATACACATTGGAGGTGGATTAATTTTGAAAATAATGGCCTGCTATACAATGTTCAATTCCAAGGGACAGGGAGTGGGTCAGTGTTTGCAATGAAAACAGATATAAATAAATAATTAAAAAAGTGACATTTGATGTTGCGGGGACGACGCGCGTCGCGCCGCGCTTAGTGGCATATTAAATACATTCGGACCTTGTGCTTAGTGTGTGGAGTGTCCCGGGTTCCCGGCTGGCATCGTTCTTTCTGTCTCGTCCACTACTGCGTCGCATGAATTCTGCAGTGTTGCCGGATGCATATTTCCCCATTAGAATTTACGTAAAGTCAACGAGATACGGCAATATAGAGGCTGTCATAATAAGTTCAGGGCTGCCGTTTTGCGTATAATCAATGCTATTTTTCAATTCACCGATGATTCCACCGGTTGAGAAAAGATTACACAGTTCAGTTCAGTGCATGAATGTAATAAACTAAAATACTCGCTTCTGTAATCTTTTCTCAACCGGTGGAGTCGTTGATGACTTTAAAAAACTTGCGGATATTTCAATTAATCAACCGAGTTTCCACCGATTACGGAAAGATTACTAATCAGAGTATTTTCGTGCATTACAGTCATACACTGAACTGAACTGTGTAATCTTTTCTCAACCGATGGAATCATCGGTGAATTGAAAAATAGCATTGATTATACGCAAAACGGCAGCCCTGGCTGATATAATAAGTTACAAGTCCTACCTCAATGTGTGACAGCATTGACAATCTGATTCTGGTTTGTTTGCCTCATATTTGTAACAAAAATGTATTAAACCTTTTTTAATCAAAAATTGTAATTAATCTAGTGGAATTTGGTTTCAAATGAAAGTGCAAGCGTTGTAGAGAGGCTATCTGGACACATGATTTTAGAATAACTATTCAGGTGAGAAAATTTGGCTTGTTTCTGTCATGCGTCAGTTTCTTTTCTGTGCAAATTCTCCAAAAAGTAATAGTTATTATCGATTTCTGTATGCAGATAGCCACTCGCTCAAACACTTGCACTTTCGTTTAAAACCAATGTCAAGTGGATTCGTCACAAATTTCTTTTTAAAGGCCCTATTCCACCTGAGACTTTAGTCGCCGGATCTAGCGTCAGCTCAGGAAGATCAGGTGGAGGAGCGAAGATCCGGGATCTAGCGTCAAGTCGCTAGAAGTAGGATCGAATCCTACTTTTTTGGCTTCTAGTGCAACGTTGAGCTCCCGAGTTTCATCAATATCCCTGTGTCATCTTTAATTCGGCTGAAAACAACCAAGACAACCATCATCCGCGGTTCTTGTTATTATTATTACTTTGTTATTATTATTTTCTTGTTATTATATTATTACGTGAAAAATGACCGACGATTTTGGTAAACAAATGAGTGGTGAGAGGCACCGTTTGCATCGGAGACGCGCGTCAAGTCGCCTAAGTGGAAGTGAGTTTTCAGCTTCTTGACGCTAGATCCGGCGACAAAAGTCTCAGGTGGAATAGGGCCTTAAGGTTAACAAATATGAGACAAACAAACCAAGTCCGTGCCAAATGTTCATAAGAGTCTGTCTATCATGGCTAACTTCTTGAAGTTTCAATTCCACGTTCCATACATTTTCTCTAGAGTACGTTGCGTAGAGTGCATACATGGCTTTTACCCTCATATCTAGCAACGCTGGACTCGTGTCAGCGAAATATTTGCCAACTATTATCAGAGGCTCCTCCGAATAATGTTCAGGATTATTTATGATCCTGTTAATTTTAGCAATGTCCCTCTCCCTCCCCCCCCCCCATAATTCCCATCTCCCTTTAACTATTATTCAATTTGCTCTTGAATGATCACATGAAATAACACGCGAATTTTATAAATAGTCTGACTTGCGTGTACATAATATTGCGTTTCTGTTTATTTATTCGTTTAATTTTCGCTTGACCCTGTCTCTTTCCCTCTGAGCCCTGGAGACTGGAAAGTAAACTTTTTGAATCTTTGTTATCAATTATTTTTGATCGAGTCAAGAGTTCGAGTTCCGAGTATGATTTGATAGTTTATAATCAAAAGTGATTAATTAGAATCAAAAAGGATCAGTCAGGATCTATTGATCACAAGCTTATACTATAGTCGAATACACGATTACAGTTTACTAGTATGTTCTTTACATCGGCATGACCTTCAAAGCGGAAACTTCAACCACGAGCTTCACTTAGCATTCGGCAAACAATACTGGTTAAGCGAATTTTCGCGATCGAATATCATTCACCGTCGTAATATTCGATTGTTTCGTTGGTCTCATACCGGAGACCGTTTGAATTCCAACAATCAGAAATTTCGAATTCAACTCCATAGGTACACGGAAAAAAAAGATCAGTGAAAATAACCATACGGATACCTGATTTTGGCACCTGCTAGATGTTATGGTGAACTTGACCAGAAGTATGGTACATTTACCGATACTTTGAGTAAATTCGACATGCAATCAGGTAATATCACCTAGTACCTAGTAAAAACATAGTATACTTCTGGTTAACATTACCATAACATCTAGCAGGTGCCAAAATCAGGTATCCGTATGGTTATTTTCACTGATCTTTTTTTTTCCGTGTAGATTCGATTTCGAATTGTAGCGACCGGTGTCAGAAATCTCACCTGCAATCCTTTTTGACTCCTTCCGCTACGATAATTTCGGAAACGACGAACTTTTCGAATAAAGTTTATTCTACAGTCCATACCTATAAGTAATTTTCCAATGAGACAATAAATATAATTTCAGCTTCGAAAATGACAATTTTGTGTTAGAAATGGTCTTGTCATTCAAAACTGATTTAGAGGTTATGTTATAGAATATTACTATCGCAGTTTTCATTTTCACGAGAATATCATTCTAAAGTTCATTCTCGACTCTCATCGGCTAGATTTTTCACAGATCAGCGGCATCAATTAGCAATCATTAATTCTTGAAGTGAATGGTATTCGATCTCGAAAATTTGCTTGTTGCTATCCGTAAGGCCTCTTCAGATGATCAAAGCGGCACGCTGTAAGTATAAAGCAAGAGGCATTTCTTACCATGATGACGTTTTTTGTCACAGCGGAGTGTGACCAATGAGATTGAGTTCACTGTTGTAATTGTTGGCTAACCGTTGACTTGGCACTAAAACCGGCTATAGCCCAATTTAATTTCAGTTTGATCATAAAATCAGTTGAACAGCGCCTTACTTCTTCAACGCTTTGGTTGTTGCGGGGAAGGAATTCATTACTAGACCTTGCCAGAAGTGTGTTGGTAAGCATGATTCGAAGCTTTTGGGAAGTGTGGTAATTTAGGAAAATGTTATGTTAATTTAGGCAAAGAGACAGACTGGGGAGAATGAATTCTAAAGAGACGGCAATCTTCGAATGAGGCGCTCAGCCAATAAGACATCGCAACAATGCGGAACGAGATTGTTGAATGCTAAAGTTTACAAGGAGTGCAAGAGGGGGGTTATATATTATTCAAAAAATTGTCGAGAATTGAGAGCGACGTGGGATTGACTGATGAAGGTGGTTTACTGCTTCGCGGAGCACTGCCGCGGCAAGCGGGTGGCATGCGGTGACTTGAAGGCGTCGAGTTGGCTTCCGCCATCGTGCATGCCTCAGCGTTGTAACATCGAATGAACGGAAGGAGGTTCATTCAAAAAATTGAGGTAGAGCAAAGACGCATGCAAAGTCTACGAGGAGCAGTGAAGATAATATGTGTGTTCGTCGCCCGTAGAAAAAATAAGGATGCAAATTTAAAGAGGACCGCGAAGCCCCGGTTTGAAGATCTGTGCTCTAACCACCCCACCCCCTCCCGTATTCTGTGCTCCTGACGTAATAAATGATAAGGGCTTTGCCTTCCCATTTTTTTTTGTTTGGAAACAAGGTCACATTTACGTCTCCCAGTTATTATGAGCAGGTATTTAGGCGTGGTTGCCAAGTTTCATCGGTCCATTATTTTGTTTCCCGGAAGGCACGAGCTGTTGGCTGTTGGGAGCAGGGCTGCCGTTATGCGTATAATCAATGCTATTTTTCAATTCACCGATGAATTCACCGGTTGAGAAAAGATTACACAGTTCAGTTCAGTGCATGACTATAATAAACTAAAATACTCGCATCTGTAATCTTTTCTCAACCGATGGAGTCGTTGGTGACTTTATAAAACTTGCGGATATTTTAATTAATCAACGAAGTTTTCACCGATTAAGGAAAGATTACAGATCAGAGTATTTTCGTGCATTACAGTCATACACTGAACTGAACTGTGTAATCTTTTCTCAGCCGGTGGAATCATCGGTGAATAGAAAAATAGCATTGATTATACGCAACACGGCAGCCCTGGTTGGGAGTATAATTCTAAGTCGTACTCGCAAACGAAGAGAATGGTATCTCAAAGATTTAGAGTTCATTTCAGAAGTGTAGGTGCACCTTGACCGATAGTGTTTGACGAACTTTCGACTCCACCAACTCAAAACAAAATTTAACCACGACTTTTAAAGCGTTCCTCAATGAAAAGCCAACGCTCCAAATGCATTTTGATTCCTTTTCACCATGAAATATGAGGAATAACGTAGATAAAGGATGAAGCTTATTGGTCAAGGTGTTTCTGCACCGCTGCCGCTGGAACAACCTCTACCAAAATGATTACTTAGGTAGATACATAATTAAAGTACCTGCTTGTATCTTAAATTATAATTTTGAGAATGCTTCATATACTTTTCCTTACTCAAGACGAGAATTTGCTTAGCAAATATCAAAAATAACTTTGACAAAATATTTAAATTTCCAACTGGTAACTGTTATGATATTGCTCTGCGTGCAAAGAATTTTCCACGGGGGACGAAAAACGACCGGAGGAATAACCAAAGGATGGCAAAAATTTAATTTTTGCCATTTTTTTTTTTTTTTTTTTTTTTTTTTTTTTTCATTTCCACGTTGTTTCGTGACTTTTTTCATTTCATTATTGCATATTTTAGAGACTGGAGCGAGAAAGCAGGGGGGGGGGGGGGTGTCCATCCCTGCGCCCCCAAAAAAATACCGACGGGAAACATCCCTATAAAAATTGGTATTAAAATGTGTACAAACCTCTCACGTCGTATGCCAAAGTTTTATTTTTCGCGAGAGCAGAATATTTTTAATTAAACTTAACATCTTGCTTTTTTCTAAGCTCTTCAGCAACTGAAATCGATTTGAAACCAATACTAAGCTTACTCATTATGCGACTAAATGGGTTAAAATAAAGAAATGAACAGCTTACGGTGAAGTTTTTAATATCCGTTCCCAAGATAGATTGCGAAAAGTAAAAATGGAATGCGGGCGTAAATGGTATTTTTCATTTTAGACCATTCTTAAACCGTCGAAATCCTTTAGGCTAAACCACCGTCAAATTGTTTAAAAGCGGCGGAAAAACTATCATCATAAATGAGATACATTATTGGAAAAGGCACACAAAATAAGTGATCCTAAACTTGAAGATTGGAAGATATGGAAGGAGTTTCACGGGAGAAGGAAGAGATATGTTAGTGCCTTCAATTCGTAGTATATGCAAAAACAAATCCCTTGAGTAGGAATAGTTAGCTTCCCAGCGCCTGCGCATGACATGACAGCTGCTTGGCCTGCTTGCCCAAGTTTTCACGATGTACAGTCAACGCTTCTTTTTGATTACGACTATGACTACAATGTTGCCGTTTCAACAATTACTCATTAATTTATTTCACTCAAAGTTTCACTGCAGCTTAAGTTCAGTATGGGTGTCGTATATTTCTAAAATCTTCAATTTTTAAACCCGTTTTTAGGAGTTAAAATGTTTTGTCCGTTTTCCATCATGTTTTCGTTTTAGTAACGTACGTTTTGAAAACATTATGTCGATGTGCATCTATAAACTAGTGGCGGCTCGTGCAATTTGGCAACAACTTTTTCCTCCATCTGAACCTACGAACAACAATCGATTGTTAGGGAAGCACTGCTTCCCTATCAAATCCACTGTTTCACGTAGAATCAAATGGAGGACAAATATTGTTGCCAACTTTC
>VMOF01000320.1:19109086-19198907 GCA_011764245.1 Trialeurodes vaporariorum
CTTTTTTTCGATTTCAGACCATAGTGGAGCGGTGACTGATTTGATTGTGGATGGTGAATGCGGCGCAGTGAACATCGAATGCTCTTATTGGAGCCACTTTGGTCCACCACATTGACCATCCACAAATAACTATTTGCTGATCTCCTTTCCTCCTCTCTCTCACATCCCTGATGCTTTTACTGCCTCCATTCGTGTCCACGTTGATCCACACTTCTCTCAAAATCTAAATGGAGGTATCGATCATGAGTCCGAGCTAATGCAAATAATGTTCTGGACCCCGAAATCACCGAGCTCAATTCTGTTACTGAGTTTGTGTTTCAAACTCCTTTATCCATGACGCTCTAACGCTTTCTCGCGCGTAATATCCACCTTCTTCCTCCCATTTGACCCTTCGCCTTTCGGTCTTATTCAACCCTTTCACGTTCTTGAGAGCCTCTCATTCAAATCCCTTTTGTGCAGTGTGAACCCCGCAATCTTGTGTTCACAGCATCACGATTATATTCTCCTTGGTATCATTGATTCCCTCTTGATTCATAACCGCTTATCTCGCGAATCAACTGGAAATTTACGTGTAGTTCCTGAATCTCAAGTAGGGTAGGTATGAAAAAATGTCAATCGATGACATGAAATTAACTGCCGCCTTTCTCTCTTATTTTGCGATGTAGAGTTTTTTGTTGGGACCACCCAGAGACAAACATAGCGTTCGGTAGAGTGCAAAACGGAAAGTCAGCCGCGGCGACAGAAAGCGTAGTCACGCAACCTTATAATTATACAAAATGTTTCATTTTGCGTAATTTCTCCCAATTTCTCGTTCTACAAAGTTTAAAGTACAATGGAACCTAGATCACCGTGCATGACCCGTTTTGTGCCTTTTATAAGTCACACATTCTTTTTTAGTAAACTGTAAACGAGAAATCTCTCTTTGAAAGCTATGATATATGTATACGTCGCAGGCAAATCGCAATTGGCTTGCGATTTGCCTAGGCAATGAGCAAGCCGCTTATTTATCAACAGAAAAAATTCAGATCAAGTGTAATGGTGACTTACAAAATATTTGTATCGAGATTTAATTTAGCTCATTTGAAAGCAAATAACCTATGACAAAAATTGTGATTTCATCAGATTTGTTTTATTTTGATTAGATCTTGACCTACGATGTTTTAAATGAAGTGTTTTTAAACACTTCATGTATTCAATCGCTTTAAATCTTCATAAATAGAGAGCCGCAGTTGAGTAAAACTTAACTCGTGGATATCAGTGCGATCTTTAGCTTATTAGCTTTAGAATGAGCTAAATCAAATCTGGATTTAATTATTTTGTACGTCACCATTACGGCTGAGGTAAATAATTTCTGATAGTAGGTAAATAAGCGGTATGTTCTTTGCCAAGGCAAATCGCAATCAGATTGTAATTTGCCTAAGATTGCGATTTGCCTGCGACATATACAAGACATACCATGTACTATCTATCTTGCCCATGTTAAAATCGGGTGGCAAATTATTTCTTCGCGGCTGTCAAGAAAACAACGTCCGGCTGGACCACATGTAGGCTGATGAGCAAAGATGTTGAGGTCAGTATAGCCAAATGAGAGGAAAGCATCGGAGTTTTGAGGTTATGGTCCTCAGTCAACGTATCAGTTCAGTGGCGAAGCGTGCGATTTGGCACCGTTGCATTTATCTAATTAAAACCAATGAAAAATATCGAATCATCAAGGAATCGCCGATGTCCTGCGGATTCGACCTTTTCTATGGGTTCAAATGGATAAAATGCCGTGTTGCCAAATAGCACGCTTCGCCACTGTATCAGTTGGACGTTTCTCCCTGTGTTACACCGTTGAGTCCGCGAGAAAACATCAAACCATCGCAAGATCGACTTGTGCGTGGTTTCTATAGAATACAATGTCTCTGGTACCGTACTCCTCGCAACAAAATCAGCAAGAACCAACCTATGATTTACTGTTTGAAAGCCTAACGCAACAATTTAATTGTTCCGATACGTAGGTTATGTTCCTTTGTTTGGAGGTGCAAAACGTACCCGTACGCATATGGTGCATACATGAACGACAAACGAGTGGACCATCCAAACTTTAAAATAAATTTTAGACTTTTTAATAGTTTCATTGTAATTTCCGCAATATTTTGGATTGATAGTCCGATTTGCCTCCAGCAAAACCTTGCAGAAGCTCTACAGGGGGGGGGGGGTTGCTTTTACTGTCTAAAATGTTGAAACAATGAGTAGCAGAGTAGTCTGTTGGATCGAAACAAATCTAAGCTGCATACAACTAACCGTCAGGGAAGTTAACTTGGAAAAAACGGGTGTTAATAATTATTAACAGCTAAAGTCTGTTGATCCAACGTTTTTGTCAGCTTTACACTTTTTTTTTAAGATTTTTACAAACTGCAGACATTTGCTAACAAACTCACCTTGTGGATAAAGTTCGGCAAATTATCCTGAAACCTTCGCATTTCGCATGGAAGCGAAATGGACGAGTATTAGAACCGTAGAATCCTAATTTGGATCAGTTTTCCTCCAGCTTCTACGGTTCTTTCACAATTGTATTAGTTTTCACGGAAACAATTTGAGGTTACGTGCAGATAATTACTGCTTTTCTACGTGAAATTGAATCAAAATGTAACGCAGAGGCAACATTTGGATTTATCGTGTTAAAGTTCACGCTGTGATGCATGATAAATTTTATTATATACTTGGCCAAACAATTGAGATTTACTGAAGAGTTATAAGTAAAGTGTATGGTGAAATTACGTATTAGCAAATGTCTGCAGAACCGTTCGCTTCTTTTGTAATATTCTTCTTAATATTTTTATTTTCAGTGAACCGATTCACGCCTTTTTGTATAAAGATACCGACAAAACTTCTGTACATATGATTTAATTACCACCCTGTACATTAAGGTCACGCGCGAGTGGCTTGCGCCCACCCATTCCAGAGCAGGGCGGGCGGGCGTTTGCATCGAAGCTGGCAAATTATTAAGAAACTTTGCGTTTCGGCGGCGGGATTTGTGAGCGCAGAAAGTGCGATGCGAGTAGTACAATAAATTAAGCATAGATAAAAATGACAGCGATTTAAATTAGACCTTTGTGCCGGTACAAATTTTCAGACCGAAGGCAGCGTGTGCGTGGGTGGCGCGGGCGGTTGGCTCGGATGAGAGGATCCAAGCGCTCCGGCTTTCCGCTTTGATGCCGTCATGACGTCGCGTCGCGTCGCCTCGTTCCTCAGGGGCGCAGGGCGGGCGCGGGCCTACCTCTCAGCCTGCTTGCCTGCACCGACGCGAAACGCAACCAGCATCACCCGACGCGATGCAGTAGCGCCGAAGCTAATACAAACAAGATAATGCCCAAACGCGTTTCGCTCTCTTCCTCATCCTCCCTCTCTCTCTCTCTCTCTCTCTCTCTCTCTCTCTCTCTCTCTCTCTCTCTCTCTCTCTTCCCTCATGACGCTCTTTCTCTTTCTCTTTCTTCCTCTCTCAAGAGCTTTTGATTCAGCTCTCTCCTCTCACAGTCATAGCGTTGCAACAAGGAGCCTGCATTTGTTATCTTTCTTAGGGATTCTTCGGGAAAATACGTTTATCTACCCCTTCCACTTTCTCCCCTCCCATTCACCTTCCTCCGATTCGCATCTCTCCCCCCCCTAATTTCCTCGACCTGTGTGCACCTAGCAATACCTAGCATTATATCCTTCTATTTCTTCTTTCCATGCGGCGCTCACCTTTTGCCAACCCCCTTACTCCGAACCATATACACTCTGCCAAAGCAATGTGAAATGCCTCATGCCTCCCTCTTTTCTCTAGACGGCATCTTTGTATCGTATCCACCTAACTACTGCCATTACTTTTATACGCTACACTCCCCCCCCCTTCCTCCCTCCCTATTCTCAACCCTTCCTCCACCTCGTCGCTCCATAGTGTGAAACTGAAAGCGGACGTGTGAAATCCGATTCTCATTCTTCGCTGATAGGCCGCTAGGAGCGCCAGGGCTGCCGTTTCGCGCATATAATAATACAATTTTTTTTCCATAATCAATGCAAAATTTTTGAAAATGTCCACAAAATCAGCAACACTGATTGCTGCTGATTTAACCCTTATTTTGAGAGCTCATGAAATTGATTGAAAAATATTTTCGCATATTTGAGCGGGATGTGTATAAACTGTAAACTGTGTGTTCAGAAGCGGTCTTCACGTGGTCGCGAAAAAGTACATTTCCGACCTTTAAAAAAGTGTGCAAACCAAATTGAGGTAACCAGGTCAAAAGTACAGACTTTGGGGTTTCGAATGCATGTTTCAGATTTTGTCCATCTATGCTAGTTTTGACCAAAGAGATGTGAGAAGTTAGAGTATCTTTTTAGAGATGTGCTGCAAAAAAAAAAAAAAAAAAAAAAAAAAAAAAAAAAAAAAAAAAACAGTTTCCGAGAGGGTTTGGAAAAACTCTTTGTACGGGCGTAAAAATATAACAAAAGAAAAATTAGCTTAAGGTTACCAAAAAGTATGAGAAATCCGATCTTTATTTTGAAATATTTTTAGCGCTCTTTTAGTTCAAAAGTTATGACGATTTGATGTTTTGTAATTTTTTCGCAATTTCGAGTGGAATGATCCAGCGCGCCAGGTGTGTCGTTTTTTTTTTTTTTTTTTGTTTGCGGGGCAGTGTATGTATACATAATTTTTTTTTTTCGGTATAATATACTCAGAAACAACCTCAAAACAAGGACGTATAAAATATGTATATGAACACATTTAGTAACGTTCATGCTAAAAATTATGAGACTGGCCGGAACAGATCGCACATTTTCCTTTTTCATTGCATGACCTCCACCTTTGTTTGTCTTAGATCCTCGATACGCGTATGATAAGCAACAAAAGAGGAGCTGGTTATAAAATATCATGCTCGAGTGAAGTAGGGGTGAGGGAGGGGTGAAGGAGGGGCGAGGGAGGGGTAAGGGAGGGGGCTAACACAAGAGATGGGGTCTTCTCGCACCTCGGAGTGAGAGAGTGAGACTTGGGCTTGGGCAGGCACAAACAAAACACGAGAAGGCGAGATGCAGATGAAACAAACAGAGATAATAATAAAAAGAGGAAATGGGGTTTTGTTGAATGGAACCATGCGACTACTTGATGTGTTGGTGGGTTGAAGTGAGGGAGAATGAAGCTTAGTTGCCGGTTTTTGAGTGTGCTCAATGGGCTGGATGCGTTTCAGAGCACATAAAAACAAAAACAAAATAACCTGTAGGAAATGCCCTCTACGAATACTTTTCACGACAAATTTATTTAATCTGCCCATCAATTCTAATAAACAACTTGAAACTGTACAGACAGCTGACATGCCATTTAATCTGGAGGGGACCCCCAGAGCCCCCTTTGATATTTTTATCCAGATGCAAAGATCTTCTTTGAAATATTTAAATTTTTCCTTTTTATGACCAATTGATTTTAATGGAAAACATTTTTCATCCATAACTAACCTAAAAATTAAAATTTCAAATGACAAAAAGTGTCCCTCATGGGGACCCATTCATGCACGCATTTTGGGATTTTACTTTTTCTGAGATTTTTTTAGACCGTTCAAAAGAGGACAATTTTCTAAGAATTTTGATGGGTCACGGAATTTTTTGTTAAGTGCGCATACGTAACCTAATCGATATTCGAGACTTCGAGAGGATCATTGAACCCCCGAGATTTCGATAGCTTTGCATAGGTTTAGAGGGCAAAACGCAGGGTTGCTGTATCTTAAAAATCGCTTTAGCAGGATACGTCATGAAAGATTTGGCAAATCTAGAAAAATAAAATGCATTGGAAGCAAGAGGACGTATATTTTTAATTACGGAAGAACATCGAGATAATGCAATGTCGCAGCACGATTGCAAGTTGTGTTATTTTTTTACCTGAAAAAATGATGGTTAAGTTTTTGTAATTGGTTTTTTTTTTCTTTCGTTCTTTTTTTTTTTTTTTTTTTTCATTATTTTGTGCACGCGTCTTCTGCAGCCTCAATGAAAGGATTTCTGATCTCTCTGTCCTATTGAGCCTAGCTACCAAAAGTATCATTCCTCTCCGTTACATTTCGTTTCCTCTCTGGAAGCCTCGTGTCGCACTATGGTCCGGATGGCTATTCTAGCTTGTATAAACTCATAACTTATGATTGGAAAATGGCACAGGAATAAAACTTTGAGAATATCTTCTCAATAGTTAGATTTTACTTTTTCACTTGATAAAATTAATTTTTGACGCCCCTGCGGCCCCGTTTGGGGCCTTAAACCCCCTCAATCCAAATTTTACTATCGGCAACCCCCATTTTGTAAACACCAATCCAAAGCCTGTAAAAAATGAGGAATTTTAACCTCAAACCAGAGCTCTTTATGTGCATTCACACTGAAGTGGTAATAGTTTTACTTTATCGGAATTAAGAACTGTCATAACTTCAGTGCGAATGCACATAAACAGCTCTGGTTTGCGTTGAAATTCCTCATTTTTTACAATTTTTTGTTTAATGTATCAGAAGATGGGGGTTGCGATGGTAAAAATTTGGATCAAGGGGGTTTGAAGCCCCAACCGGGACCCTAGGGGCGTCATAAATTAATTTTATCAAGTGGAAAAGTAAAATCTATAACTAATGAGAGGGTACTCTCAAAGTTTCATTCCTGTGGAATTTTTCAATCATAAGTTGTGAGTTTAAATAAGCTAGAATAACCATCCGGACCATAACGCGTCTCGTTGTCGCGTCGCGTCGTACAACTAAGCCAAATATAATTATAATAAGAATTGGCCAAATTTACTCTTTGCCAGATCTTAGTTAATGGTGAAGGATTGTTGAAGATTTAAATAATCTTATATTATTCATAAAAATAACTGCTCTTACAAATATTTAAGTTTTATTAATGAAATATAAAAGTAGTATACATATAAACATTGTGTACAGGGTGTTTTTTTTTATCTCCCCTCCTCTGGTTTTTTTTCTTGCTAATTGAGATAAAATGTTGCGGTTTGGACTATTCTTCATCATTTTGGCTGAATTTTCTTTTTTTGGGGTCGAAACCCCCCCAGCCCCCCTAGGGGGGCCCCCAGGGGGGCAATCTCAAAAATTTCAAATAGCAACCCCTATCTTGTGATACATCGTTCGAAAGGGCATAAAATTCTAAGACTTTTGGCGCAAACCGGAAGTTGATATCGTTTTTCGTTTTCGATATATCGAATTTCAAAGTTCGATTTGGACCCATTTTCAAAAAATCGTTACTCCACTTTGGAAAGTCGGAATTAAAAAAACTATGGGTCCAAAATACTCTAAAAAGCAAGTACTTTTCAGATAACGAAATGGTTTTGACATAAAATTTGATTTTAGAGCCCCAAATTTTTTTTAAAAATTTGGGGCTCTAAAATCAAATTTTATGTCAAAACCATTTCGTTATCTGAAAAGTACTTGCTTTTTAGAGTATTTTGGACCCATAGTTTTTTTAATTCCGACTTTCCAAAGTGGAGTAACGATTTTTTGAAAATGGGTCCAAATCGAACTTTGAAATTCGATATATCAAAAACGAAAAACGATATCAACTTCCGGTTTGCGCCAAAAGTCTTAGAATTTTATGCCCTTTCGAACGATGTATCACAAGATAGGGGTTGCCATTTGAAATTTTTGAGATAGCCCCCCTGGGGGCCCCCCTAGGGGGGCTGGGGGGTTTCGACCCCAAAAAAAGAAAATTCAGCCAAAATGATGAAGAATAGTCCAAACCGCAACATTTTATCTCAATTAGCAAGAAAAAAAACCAGGGGGGGGAGGAGATAAAAAAAACACCCTGTATAATAAGTCACATGAATTAACTATCTTTCTCGCTCTATATGGCTGTGTTTTCAGTTAGGATCGAAACAGTTGAAATTCACATCTTTTCAGGTAAGTGGATGGAATGACAATTTTCATTTAGGATTTCATTTGGTTGAATCTACATCACGCAAAAGAGAGAGAGAGAGAGAGAGAGAGAGAGAGAGAGAGAGAGAGAGAGAGAGAGAGAGAGAGAGAGAGAGAGAGAGAGAGAGAGAGAGAGAGAGTGAGAGAGAGAGAGAGAGAGAGAGAATGGGGCAATTGCAAGGGTCTGAAAGTGTGCGTTTTTCGTGAAGAAAATGATAGTACTTAATAAGCTGAGAACAATGGTGCCTTTGGTTTTTTTTTTTCCAAGTGTGTCCCGGTTTTGGCGATACACACGTGTAAAGTTGTGAAAAATCGTGCGCGTCGTGACGACACTACGCGAAATTCCCATTTAAAACAATGTATTTTGGGCCAAAATCTCATCTTTGGAACAATGGGACTCAATGAGAAACCAAAGGCATCTTTGTTCTCAGCGCATCAAGTACTTTCATTTTATTTATATCATACACAACATTTCAGGCCCTTGCAACTGCCCTATTAGAGCTTCTGTAATGATTAGAATTCACGATATTAAATTAAAAGAACCTAAAAACAAATTTTCTCTTGTGATTTTTGTGGCTCATTAGATGGACGAGATTAGAAAACTTCCTCCGACAGCAACCCATTATATTTTGCCCAAGTCTTGCTGTCACGATTTACTACACGAAAACTAAGGTCGGATACCTTTTTCCCCAAAGTGCTGTCACGATTTACTACACGAAAACTAAGGTCGGATATCTGTTTCCCCAAAGTTTTTCTACCAAATAGCTTTCGCCAGCGCTACCAAAGCGTCTTTTCTCTACACAAGCCTTTACATAATAATTTTGCAAACCGCGAACGGATAAAAAAATATGACTATGACGTGAGTTTCATCCGGTTAAAGTGTCCATACTTCGCACCTTTGGGTACAAGCATTAGTCGGCACAGCAAGTGAAATGGTCACGAATAACCGTTATTTTACGTGCGGAAATAATTCAACACTAGAATAGATTAAAATTATCCTGACGACAATCAATCGAAAGGATCTTTAAAAAAGTCCACCCATCCATTGTAAACGTAATTCGCCGCGTTTAAAAAAAAAAAAAAAAAAAAAAAAAAAAAAAAAAAAGGACTGAAGAGGAAAAGAGAGAAGGAAAAAAAAGTAGGAAGTGTCTTTCTCTTCTTTGAAAATCCGAGAAAATGGATACTCGTTAATTTCTTCACCCTTTCTCAAAGCTAAAGGATCGCCATTTTTCGATTCTTAAGCAGAGGAGGCTCATCTTGCCAAAGAAGTAATTGCGCAAGGAAAGGAAAAGAAGGGACGTTAAAGAAACGATCAGAAGAGGCTCCGCCATCGCTCGGCGGAAGTAACTTTTCTCTCTCTCTCTCTTTCTCTCTCTCTCTCTCTCTCTCTCTCTCTCTCTCTCTCTCTCCCTTTTGCTCTCCCTCGCGCAAAAAATCGGGTAAATGTTCGATATTTAGAGTTGATGGGAAGCGATAAGTGCTCTGCGGTATATTATTTTTCCGTTTGCGGAGGATAGTGAGAGGGTGAGTAGGGGAGTGGGAAAGTAGGGTGTGGGGGTGGGGGGTAGGACCTGTTCGAGGACGCGGGACGAGGGGATTTCGAAACTGCCAAAGAGGCTCGTTAACCGAACTGCCATTTCTTCGTCGTTCACTTCATTACCCCCTCCCTCCACCCCCCACCACCTTCTTTTTTCTGCGGCACAATGACACGGAACTTTTCAAATTCTGGAAGTAACAATAAAACGGAGCCGTCAGATTCAATTGCAAATAAAATTAAAATTCGAATTGCTGAGAGAGGGGGAGAAAGGGTATGGCTACAGTCGTGCGAAGCAAATTTATAATCTATTAATATCGATACAGACCAATTTCTTTTCCTATCTGATGCATGCTCCATAATCATACCAGGGGCGTCATTTCGGGTTCGGCTTGGGGGGGCAAAAATGTGATGACCTTTTTTTTTAGTAATCACTTTTAGACCACATTAGACACTTTACAGCACTGCATATCCTATATTTACAGCCCCAAACTCCAACAAAACTCGTTAATGACCTGACCACCAAATTTTAGTTCAACATTTTTTTTCTTCTAAAAAAAAAAAAAAAAAAAAGTTCATCACTTTTTCACTTTTGGCCGACCCTTGGGGGGGCCGCAGTTGCCCCCCCCCCCCCCCGCAAATGACGCTACTGAATCATACCGTTTCCTTCAATTCTGATGGCTTTTAGACGAATTCCATCTGATGGCCATCGACCCACACTTAGAAAAGTGGATGAGTAAATTTTACCCTTAGATGGACCTTATATTCTGCAGCAATGTGGATCCCTGGTAAAAGTGTTCCATGGTTATCCATGACCGAATTTCCCTGGGCAATTATTATTTTTCCATAAAATTTCATGGAATTCCGTGGTCAAAATACTATTTTCCCATAACATTTCATGGAGTTCCGTGGGACATTCACTGAATTCCATAAGATGTTCCATGTAATTTCATGGAAAAATAATAACTGATTTTTTCTTTTCTTTTACAGTCATACGGTTTATATACTCACGATTGGATGTTTCTTCTTAACCATATATACCTAAATAGATACACATTACACAGTATACGAACCATCAAAAGGACACATATCCACTTTTTCAGTGTAGCGGTCAACTTTGGATACCGATTGGACCAATCGGATAGACTTGTTTGTTCACATCTGTGATTACAAATAGCTAATTCCCTAACCTCTTCAATCGAATGATTAATCATACAAATCGGGAATTGACGGGAAAACGCTTCGGTGGATCACTATAATCTGTACACAATCCAAGTGATTCCCGATTAATCGTTGCGGTTGCAACAAATTAGAAAAGAAACGTTTTTCATCGATGGGATCGATAAAATTCTCCACTCATGGTTTTATTTTCTCATGAGAAATTATGAAAACACTTTCGGAAAAGATGCGTCATGAATATTTAAGTAATTATACTTGTTCAATAATTCTAGTGGACAAATTTATTAAAATAAAATACTTCAAACGAGAGGTATGGAAAAATAGTGACTTAAGTGATTTAGTACTTATTCTAGGAGTAAAAAAAAAAAAAAAAAAAAAAAAACAGGAATTAAAAGTATAAAACTTGAAATAGGTATCAGCAAATTTGTGAAAAACATCAAAAACCTACTCTAAAATGCGCTTGAAAATCAGTATAAAAGGGTGATACTTTCGACGAAATATCGGTCCGCCGGATGAATAGAGGAATTTGATTGGCTACAAAATAGCTGAGAAACGAAGTGGTGCCAAATAGTTCCAAAACAACCTCTTAAAACACAGAATTTCGATACTCCAAAATGCTAAGTACATTGTACAACAGCGCAAATAAAAAACCAGACCGAAACCAATATGCACTCCCCATAGGGTCGTGCATAAAAAAAGATTCTGTACACTGAAAAAAAAACGGAACGGGCCAGGAACACGAATGGGATGTATTTTGAAGATTAGGTGAGAGACCAGAACTTTACGCGTTCCCTTTCTATTCCGAACAGTCTTTCAGAAGATACAGGGATGCGTATGACACACATCCCGAACGTACTTCTATGGAACGGCTGAGAGAAGCGATCCGTTCAGCCTTATCAAACGCTTGGAACGTGTGTGGGGGGCCCATCCCTCGATGCACTTATCTGGACTAGCTGCCACAGCCGTCTCAGGATGTGCTGATCAACAAATCGTAAACATTCGCTCTTATCTTGATTCGTCCGTTACCGAGATCCGAGACATTCGCCACCAGGTCGTCCCGATCGCTGGCCGGCGATGACGTGGCGTATCAAAATCAAATGCTACGTAGGCTGATTTTGCCCCCTGCTGTCGCGGTAACGAAACTCAACAGGTTTTCTTTCAACCTTTAGTCAGTTACGAATAATGGCGACGTCCTCCGTCACGCGTCTCGCGAGAGGAAGAAATCATGATTTAAAACGACCTTATACTCAATGAAAGTTTTCAATTCAACTTCTAAGTGAAGTTAATACAAGTAATATTGGTATTTCACGGTGATTAGTGCTTACATGGATTGTCAATTAAGAGTATTTCTGACATGAGCTGTGCGGTGTACGAATTCGCGCGGAAATCAGCGTCCATCTTCGAAACCAAATGGAATGTTTTGTGTATATTTGCAGTGATCCAAAGTTTTATTGTATTGTCATTTTCAGAAACGCGTGTATCCTATCGTGTTTGTGTTTGTTTAGTCAACGAAAGTTGTGCCTCTTTAAGTGCCCCAATGCATCAACATAGGTTGCAAAAATGGCGATAGTAACCGTTTATAATCTCGCGTTTTCTTCTCGAGTCTTGTGCTCAAAAGTTAGTGAAAGTTATGGGAAATTATTATTCTGAATTCCCTCAAAAAAGTGAATTCATGAAGAATTGGTGCTTTCGCACATTTCCTGTACGTTAGGATACCTGTGTACCTGAATCTTTGGTATGACCATGTGTTGGTGAGTTTTTGCCCAGTAATCCGTTGTTTTCTTGTCATGTCTTTTTTCGAAACTTGTGTATCTTATTGTGTTCATGTTTATTTAATCAACGAAAATTTCCCCCTTCCTGCACGTATTTGATTTTATGTTTTTCTGCTCGATGAGTCATCACAGTATAAATAAGATTAAGTTTGCGCTCAGAACCCGTCCCGGGATGCGCCTGAAGTACATCCCGGGACGGGTGTGGTAACCATCCCAGATGAGAGTCCCTCGTAAGCTCGGGTCCTGAACCCATCCCAGATCGCGCCCCGAATTCACCCTCAGAACAACTTTAAAAGTTGTGCCAGTTTGTGCCCGGGGCACGTTCGGTACTGGTGTATACAGATTGCCCATGCCGCTCGTGTTCTGGGCACAAACTTTTTATGTCTAGAGCGCGATCCTTTTTTTCAGTGTATGATAGGCATTGTCTAATCCTCCAGTTTTGCTATCGTCTATTGCATCCAGTTTTGGGTCATCCGCCTTTTTACTCTAGAAAATCAGCATTTAGTAATAACAGTTCACCCAAAAATCGCTGTTTCATTTACAGGAAACCCGGTTGTGTTTACAGAAATTCTAGATAGAAAAGTACTAAGCACAGAATACTTATTGCGGTAACCGATAATTTTTTCTCAGAGTGACAGAAGTTCAGAGACGGCTCCTATGATATGGAAACAAATGATTCTCTCCATTGAAACCTGTGTAAGAAAATCAATCTTCAGAAGACTCACTACATCCATGAGAAATCGATACTTTTGCATAGGTTCAAATGGCTTGAAAACATAGTTGCCAAATAGCACGAGCCGCCACTGAGGTGTCCGGACATCCCTCCACCATTTTCCCTCCGGACACTACCCTCGGGGACATTTCCTCCCCGTCAATTTCCCTCCCGAACACTTCCCCGCTAGGACGACCCCCCTGGAGGACGTTTACCCCGACTAACCCACTCGGCTAACCCCCCCTCTAGTTCCCCCCTAGAAAATTATTTTACAAAATAGACAATTGAAAAAAAAAACAAGTTGGAACTTGCAACACTGGAACAGTGTTAGCAAAGAGAGCATGAGTGTCGGCCGTAAATCATTGTAAGTGTGGAGTTCCATATTGATAGTACAAAACTGCGACAAAGTCAATCGCAACGCTGCATTTGTGTTTGTATAACAGTGATCGCTGTAAAAATAACTTGATAGGTCAAAGTGGGAATGAAAATTTACTTATAGCGTGTTGAAACAGTTGTTCACGAGGCGAGGTGAATACTGTGGTTTTGAAAATCGATTTTGATAGTGATAGTTCCTTTAAAATCGGATGACGCAATACCAATCCTAGCAAGCCGTAAAGTCTAGTTTAGTTATTTGGGACTTTTTTAGATTTCTCTCGCCTGAACCAAAGTCATCAGGAAGGAAATTCTGAATACCAATCCTAGCAAGCCGGAAAGTCTAGTCTAGTTATTTGGGACTTCTATAGAATTTTCCTCGCTTGAACCAAAGTCATCACGATGGAAATTCTTCGTCTTTATGGTTTCAGCTCTTTTTGTCTCAGATTAAAAAATGAATGTTAATATTGATCAAATGTCATCCGACACTCATCAAGGCCCTTAAGGAACGTAATATGAACTTGAAAAAAGCTCATTCGATTTTTAAGGGAGCTTAAACGGTCCATGAGAGACGAAATTCGCGGATACAGAGTATCCACAGCTTATTTCAATGTTCGATCTGACAAGACCGTGCGCCTTTGAAAAATCGATATCTCGATAGTGAATCGATGTATTGCAATTCGTTTTGCACCGATCGAAAGCGCTTGCTTGTGACTGACAACCTCGAAAATTTCAGATCCATCCGAGTTTATTTAATGACCTTACAGGACCTCTCGCGGCCGCAGTTAGACATTTCTTGTCAGAGTTACGCTGAAACGGGGAGTAGTTCCCCCCTAAGATGATATTTTTTGGCTCGAAACTGCATTGGGCCCTCTCGGGACATCATTGGGACCCGAAAAAAAGCGGAACCGATATAATACGGCACACGACTGGTTCGTGAGAGACGAAATTCGCCTTTTTCCAGCCTCCAGCGCCCCTCTAAGGTCGATCTGACAAGACCGCGCGCCTTTGAAAAATCGATATCTCGAGAACGAATCGATGGATTGCGCACTGCGGTTTGGATTGGGCGGTAGCTTCAGCTTTTAGATAATTCTTGAAAAAAATTCAGATCCATCCAAGTTTTTAAACGGATCTTATGGGACCTCCCGCGGCCGCAGTTAGACATTGTACGTGAGACTTACGCTGGAGTTGGGGCCACGCCCCCCCCCCGATATAGACTTTATCGGTCCGACATTTGTCAGGGCCCTTAATGAACTTCATGTGAACTCAAAAAACTCACATATGACTTCTCACGGCGCATGCTAGGTCCATGAGAGTCGAAATTCGCGGATTTTAGAGAATCTTAGATTTCTGACCCTATACCGCGCGCCTTTGAAAAATCGATATCTCGAGAGTAAATCGATGTATCGCAATTCGGTTTAGACCGATCAAAAGAGTAAGCTTACCGGTACTCGCCGTTAAAATTTTGGATCCATCTGATTTCATTTTGAGACCTTACTTGAGTTACTTGGACCCCAGTTGGAATTATTTTTTCGGAGTTACGCTGGCAAGGGGGTCGCTCTCTCTCTTGGAAAACTGTGGAGGGGGCCCTTTGCTGGGGCATACATTATATTTTTCACTTTTTTTTTTTTTTTTTTTTTTTTTTTAATTTTATATTTGTGTCTAATCTAAGTTGGGGGAGGAGGAGGAGAGTACCTGCAAGTCAACCGGCAATTTACTTTTGATAGTGGCTGCGGGTCGAGGGTGCGGATTGCAGACTTTTAACTTGTTGTGGGGTTTACAGGGTGGCCGTGTCTAAACTTATGAGAAAAGAAGGCAACCACAGACCGGAAGAACGTTCAATTTCTGGTTCAGAGACCATGGACAAAGACATGGGCACCCGCAAAACAATTGCCCGGAGGGGCAACTTTTTGAATGTCAATGGAAGGTCTAGGGGCACCACCTAGAGACGGGCAAGTCTAGAGAACCCCCCCCCCCACTTCCGCCCAAAATAGAAAATAAATCAATTATCCTTCCAAATGGTAGAAATTGTAAGTGATTGTAGCATGTAGTTGTATCAAAAGTAATTCTATTTTTGACGTGTTTGATATTATGAATAAAGTGACAGCATCAGATGATAGAAATAGTAAAAAGCTAAGCACAACTATTCCTTCTTTATTTTCATTGTCCTGATGAATTCTAAGAGTTAACCTATTTAAATTAACAAAACCAAAACTCTTGCCTATACATTCTCTAATCATGTAATTATCGACCAGAGGATTCTGAATTTTCAAGGAAGTTCGCAAAATTCTCGTTGCCAACGGTAGTTGCCAATGTAGACACGTTCATACTAGTAGATTTTAAAACTTCTTTCGGCGAGGGAGATGACGGGTGGGAAGTATGATGTCGTCTGAATCAGGAGGGGGTGGGGTAAAAATCAGGGGGAGGTCTAGATCTGGGGGGGAGAGGAATCCTGAAACTGGGGGGCGAGCTGTATAGTGGCAAGGGGTGGTTGGGCACCACTGCTTAGGGGGGGGCTACTTCCCGCCCTGCCCCCCCCCTAAATTACGCCCCTAATTAAAATTGTAAAGTAAACTAAGAATAAAGTTTGTTAACTCTTACTCCTTTCGTTATTATTTGATCTTCGAATGTTCCGATTCTTTTTTATTGTAAAGTTTTGATTTTTCTGAATTAGGGGGGGCGCCGCGCCGCCCCTCGGGGAGCGCCCATTGACAGATAAGGGAGAAAGGTAAGTGTAGGAATTTGCACGGGAATCCGGCGTAGTGTGCCGCAAAAATTACTACCAATGGCGGATCCAGAAAATTCTTTTAGGGGGGGGGGGCTTCACGCCTATGAATTTTCAAATTTGCAGGGAGGAATTTATGGGATTTTTTCTGTTGAAAAAAGGCAAAGGCTACCGTGAGTTGGGGGGCGTGCCTTTCCCGAATCCGCCGCTGATTACCATGTAACACTGGGCCACGATGACCGATGTCGCATAAAACCAGGTAGAAGACCCGTGGCGGGCGTGGCATCCGTGATGGCTGTGAAATTGGGATGAAGTAGATGGACACACATTATTCATGCAATCTGCACAGCGCGGCAAGCAACTGTTGTAGGCGTAGGTGCAGTAGTTCGTGGGGAGGGCAAAGGGGACGGGAGGTCGTCGCAAAACCATGGACGAAGATATAACTAAGGACTGCCGACTGTTGTTAGTCCTGTTTTGCTCTCGACCCCAGCGCTCCAAGCAGCGGTCAGCTGAACTACTCTTTCAAGTGAGCGATCCTGGCGATGTGTCCATGCTCACATGCTGTGCTACTGCTAAAACCGTTGTTGGAGTTGGTCTGTTATGGCATGGCTGTCAACTGTTGTCGGCGACCCAAGAGGATCAGATAACTCAGTATCTCAATGGAAGATCGAAAGCAAGGGAAATTCAGAATCAACTTTGGACAAGGTAACAGAAATCATCAGCAAATTAAAAGAGTCGCCTGATCTCTACTAATAAAACAAATGTCTATGTACTCTTTCTTGTTTGATTCCGTTTTGAGGTTAACTGTGATGTATAGTATTTCAGTCCTTGATTAATCATTTTCGACAATTCAGGAATCTTTCAAGAAATACTCCAGACGTTTGCTTTTTAGCGGATTTTGCTTCCTTTTAATTCGCTGATCATTTGTTCCCTTCGTTCAATCGTGATTCAAATTACCTACACGGTATACATTTGCGGGAAGGCATGGGAGAAAGGGAGCCGGAGCGGCCACCGCTGCAGCGGTTCGCTTTTAGTTGACCCTAACTGCTGCTTGGAGCGCTGCGGTCGCGCTCGAAAACCCGCTAACAGGTTTTAACACGGGCGGAGATAGGAAGTCGGCAGTCCTTAGTTATATCTTCGTCCATGGCCCGGAATGGTCTTAAAATTTTCCTTAGGATTTGATCTAGAACGCAACGTTCTTACATTTTCGAAAAGTTAACTCTAGCTCTCGCAATTAACGATTAAAGGCGGAAAAAGCATGGTTTCTGGACCGCGGAACAGTGGCGTTATCTAGCGGATGAGAATCTTACTACAGGTCGCTGAGGATTCACCTTAAAACGCAACGCCGATCGCGTTCCCCAAACGAACTCTTTTAGCGGACCGAAACATCAACAATAACAGGATTGGAAATTTGAAATCATCTAAATGCATTTTAAATCGCAGAATACACGAAACATGGACACAATCCTCTGATATAAAACCCCAATATCTCATACAGAAAATTTCGTTGAAGTCTGATCCAAATTAGTAACGTAATTACATTCCCAAAAATGCTTAACCTCAATCTTGGCCAAAAACTCCCGCCACAAAGAAAAAGCGACAAATTGGGAGGACACCGGATTGGCGGAATCACATGGGTCAATCGGTCCTCGAGGACCCGTTCTCGATACTGAAACCAAGCGATCCCCCGAGCGGACCCCCGAACCATGCCGTTCCTATAAGAAAAGCATTATTGACCATGTAGAAACGATTTCAATAGAGCATGACACTCATGCTCTAAAATAAACTGTAGGGCATACCAGACCCATTTTAAAATTCTGAAGGAGACCCCCGGACCCCCGTTAATAATTTTGGGGAGGACCCCCAGACCCCCGTTTAGAACTCTAGGGTAGACCCCTAGATCTCCCCAAATTTCGAATATGTTCACCTCTAGACATAATTCAGCCTTCTATCCGAAGTGTTCGCAAGTTTGGAGAGCAGCTGTAGGGATAGTTGCCTACTTTATCTTTTGAAGGCCACTTGAGATTCCCAATGTTTTCAAAAGAACTTTCTAGTTTAGTAGATCATACCCTTTTTTAAAGAATGCTGATGATACATTAACAATGACAAAATCTTGATAAAAAAACAGAACCAGAAATAAACACAAACAATGCTAATGCAACTTTTTACACACGCCTGTCAAACGAATTTCAGCAAAATTTTCGATTTTTCGCTGAATTCACTTAAAGCCCATCTCAAACCTGTGAAAAGTGGGGAGAAAAGTTGTAGCATTATTTGATTAGCTATAAATAACCTCGGAGGGGGGGGGGAGTAACTGGGGGAAATGACCAGGGGGGAGTGATCGGCGAGGTAATATCCTCAGGGGGGAGGGGGAATGTCTGGGGGGGATTGACGAGGGGATGCTTTCGAGGGGGAAGTGTCCGGGGGAATGTCAGTAAACCCGCCACTGAAGATGTTGATAAGTCTCTCTCTGGAAAAAATCAGAGAACTGAAGCAGAGCTACCGATTTGCGTAGATTTAATGACATTTGTATATTCACCGATGACTCTACCGGTTGAGAAAAGATTACACAGTTCAATTCAGCGTATGACTATTATGCACGGAAATACTCTGATTTGTAATACTTTCTCAATCGGTGGAAACGCCGTTAATTAATTAAAATATCCACAAGTTTTTTAAAGTCATCTACCGGTTGAGAAAATATAAAAGACGCTAGTATTTCCGTGCATTATACAGTCAAACACTGAATTGAATTATGTAATATTTTCTCAACCGGTGGAATCTTCGGTGGATTTCAAAATGCCATTAAATCTACGCAAATCGGCAGCTCTGAACTGAAGTCCGAAATCCCTTGGAACTTACCCCACTGTTCATCAGTCATCCATCCTCAAAATCAAGAATCTTCCACTCTCGCACCGCGGCACCCCTTTTTCAAGAGTCAGAAATTTTCTTCGCTTAATCGTCAAGACATTGTTTCAATGCGACGCGATTTCCTTTCGAGAAAACTTTGAGCCTATTGTGTATTCAACGAACGTAATAGATTCGGAGCCAGAAACTTCTTTCTGAGAGCGACATCCGTGATAAAAGAGTCGATGCCGATGATTGCCTCAAGAACATTTGTTATCGGCAGGAAAAATGAGACAGGTTTTGAGGGGATGGTGTGGTAATGGCGAAAGAGTGACTGATAAATAATTCTTTGATATATACCTCAAAAGAAATCAGAGACGTTAAAGAGAGGGAAAATGTCAATCAAATAAAGCAAACAACCATCGTACTTTTCGTGTTTCTGAGTCTTTTATGTGAGCGCCGGTTTAAAAGATAAAACTGGGTCACATTTCCTTTGTGATAACGAATGAGGAAGGCGGGAGAAAAAAGATGTTTCCATGAAACATTTAGAACTCGGAGACAAAAAGTGGGTTGATTCGGTTAAAGACAATCTTGCTGCGTCATGCGCGCCGCGCCGGGACAAAATATTTTAGACTTTGGTTGGTAAAAAGTTACACCACAATAAACGTGATAGCTGGTAATCAGTCTGTAGCAAACTTTTGCAACAGTTTTATGAAAGAGTTAATATCTTTGCGCAAAATCGCATGAAAATCACATTGAAATAATCAGAAAGTCTCGAAATCTACCAACACGGGGAAAAAAAGGCGAATGGCACAATTAACCACTGCATCCACAGCAGATTTTGACGACTGCCAGAGGGCACGGTATACTTCATTACAGTATGGTAAGTTGTACCAATCAGTTAACTTAATTGACCACTAGTTACGTTGTATTTACCATACTTTCTGGTATTAGAAGCAAAAAATATACTATCAGTTTACGGTAAATTGCACCATTCTTTTTTCCGTGCATGAACCCACAAAAAACCAAGAGAGATCCATGATGGCGATCAAACGATCGGTTTACAATTGGAGAGTCCCGTTTAATAGCAGCTTCTTCCATGGAGACTCACTATTCTCAGTATTGAGAGTTGTGATTAGTAGATGGGACTCGCCCATAAAGTGAGATGTAGACCATTAGTGATCCGTTCATTCGACCTCTACCGTTGAATTTAGTTTTAATTCAATTTAATGAGATTGCGAGTGAACTTTTTGATGCTCACAACGCAATGAGTCTGTTGCACATTTCGGCTAGAACGTTTTAAAGTATCAACTCCTATGTAAAAAACCGTAAAAATGACAATGGCTGCAACATAAAACACCAAAATGCATTAATAAACTCACAAATTGCGAAAAATACTAGACAGTAAGTATTCACCCCTGCATCAATCCACCACGAGCACGATATTTCGCGAGAATAGCGCGGCACATTCAAATAATCACGGCTGACTGTCAACACAGCTGACTTCATGAACAAATAAACAGTAAACACTGACGGCGTCTGTTCAAATTCTTACGTCTCAATATCCTCAATTCCTCACAATGGTGTGAATGACACGGAAACTGATATTTGTGTAGAAAATTTGTCAAAATGAAACAATAAAACACAGGAGTTCCAAGTATGATTCCAACTTCAATCATCATCCTCGGAACTCCTGTGTGTTATTGTTTTATTTTGATAAAGTTTTCGACACAAATATCGATTTCCGTATAGGTACCTTTCACAACCTATTGTGAGGAATTGAGGATATTGAGACGTAAGAATTCGAACAGACGCCGTCAGTGTTTACTGTTTATTTGTTTATGAAGTCAGCTGTGATGACAGTCAGCCGTGATTATTTGAATGTGCCGCGCTGATCTCGCGAAGTATCGTGCACATGGTGGAAAGGTACAGGGGTGAATAAATGTCTAGTGTTTTTCGCAATTTGTGAGTTTATTAATTAATTTTGGTGTTTTCTGATGCTGCCATTGTCATTTTTACGGCTTTTCATATACGAATTGATACTTTAAAAAAACGCTGTAGCCAAAGTGTGCAACAGACCCATTTCCAAGTGATTTTGCAACAGGATAGACTCTCTCTAAAGCTGCAGTAGACCCATTGCCCCAAAATTGAAATAGTCTGCTAGAAATTTCATTTTTGCGAATCTCGAGAATTGTTAATTTCAACGCAAAATGGTTCTCACATTTTTAACGCAACTCGAATTTAGTTATCCCTTTCATCTTGATTATTAGAATGATATTAGTAACTCCTTATACCCGGTTTTGACCCTTAGTAACCCTTTCGATTTGTAAAACCGGCAAAAAGTATTCCAGCCAAGTCAGATTGTATGCAGTTGCGTAATATTAACAAAGCACATTCCCGTAAAAAAAACAAAAAACAAAGTGAAACAAAACAAAAACGAAAAAGCCACAAAGCTCCCTACAAATGTTAGAGATTTGACAGATTCGTATGCTTGGCTCTTAATTTTGTCTTTATTATTTTCTAATAATGTCACGTTTTGATTAATTCCTATGTCAAGAACTGGCAATGGAGCAATGCTGCATTTGAGCTACCCACCGTGAAACAAGAGCCCTGACGGTGTCAGCTGGTAATTGACGTCATTATGGTGTTCCGTTGATTCGATTCAACAAGTTGAGTGGCATGAGTTTGCGGCTGCGGAGGAAAATTAGAAAATCAATTATCTTCGATTCGATTTCAAAATAAATTACATTCAATTTCTCTTCATTCATTTGCACATTACTCCTTTATCATTCTACGGGATTAGTGGGCTAGTGGAACGGAAGAAAAAAATGTTTACTGGAACACGCAACGCTAACGAAGAATGAACCTGATTTCACATTATATGTTTGCTTCGTGTTGTTCTTAAGTTTATCTATTCCTAGCCAGGGACCAAATAATGTCAGGTCCCGAGCGTAACTTACGCGCGGTCACATGACCGTGCATAAGCTCTGATTGGTCGAAACCCTCACGCAAGATGCACGCAATTCAATGCTCAGGATCTAACATTATTTGGTCCCAGACAGGGCTGCCGTTTTGCGTATAATCAATGCTATTTTTCAATTCACCGATGATTCCACCGGTTGAGAAAAGATTACACAGTTCAGTTCAGTGCATGACTGTAATTAACTAAAATACTCGCATCTGTAATCTTTTCTCAACCGGTGGAGTCGTCGATAACTTTATAAAACTTGCGGATATTTTAATTAATCGACGGAGTTTCCACCGATTAAGGAAAGATTACAGATCAGAGTATTTTCGTGCATTACAGTCATACACTGAAGTGAACTGTGTAATCTTTTCTCAAT
The DNA here is from genome assembly GCA_011764245.1 of Trialeurodes vaporariorum. NCBI lineage: Eukaryota > Metazoa > Arthropoda > Insecta > Hemiptera > Aleyrodidae > Trialeurodes > Trialeurodes vaporariorum. The sequence continues at coordinate 19,131,476 of VMOF01000320.1, forward strand.
CGGTGGAATCATCGGTGAATAGAAAAATAGCATTGATTATACGCAAAACGGCAGCCCTGGTCCCAGGGCTGTAACTGCCATAGGCCAGCCGGGGCAATGCCCCCGAGGCTTGAGTTGAGGTGTAGTTACGGCCCTGGGCGTAGCGTGCGTTGTATTTTGCCTATTTAAACCTATGTAAAAGGTCGAATTCGAGGATGTTTACCGAGCGTCCAGTCGTTTGCTATTTTGAATGGGTTTAAATGGAGAAAGTACAACGTTGCCAGATTGCAGGCTACACCACTCATGACGACAACGACGACGACAAAATACTTATAGCTCAAAGTGATTCGATTTCGATTTAATGTTTACATTCACACCCGCAAACGGTTCAAATGTTCAATGACAATCAATTCAGCAAACGGATATGCTTAAAATGAGTCTGCTGCCTTTCAATACAAAGATAGAGATTAAAGAGGGTCTATTCTGATGTAACATCGCCTTAACAGGATATTGCAGAGATTTGAAACTTGGTGGGCTTGTTTCTCTTGATAAGACATCTCAAATTTCCGTCAATATCGTTTTTCTAGGACACTCGCAGCGCGAAAAAAAAAAAAATAGGGGGGCACCGGCCTTTTACAAACTTTGACCGCCATAACTTTCGAACGAGGAGGAGTTAAGAATCTTGGTTTGCGCCATTTGTCATCATTCTTTGATGAAAAATCGATCCCTGAAATAAAAACAAAATTTTGTTTCTTTGAAAAAGAAAAAAAAACGAAGTTACCCCCGAAAAACCCCCAAGTAGGGGCCCCCTAAATTTTTTTGGGGCTTAACACCTTATGGACTAAGCCCGAGTTAACTCGTTTTTCTCCTATACTCGATCTTTTTCACATTGTTCCAGTCTCACGATTCCCAATAAACGCGATTATCGATGTAGACCCTGTCAAGATAAAAAATTTCGTCGGGCGCCTTCAATTTAAAGTATAGGCAATTCCAACTCCCCAGAGTACGAACAGTTAACTACTTTCCCTATGTAAACGGATGAGTAGCGCTCTTACGAACTAATCTGGTCTTTAAAGGGTTAAAGGAAACTTTGGCTAAATAAGGGTACACGTGTTTTAGCGTTTCTAGAAAAAACTTACCGTTTAAAAGGTAAGAGGGGGGGGGAGCCGACTTTTGTTACACCCTGTATATGAAGAAGACAGATATTCAGAGGGGTTACAGAGCTGAGAGGCGCGGATGGCGGCTCTAAAACAAAGGAGGTCAAAGGAGGAGTATCAGAAGAATTCGAAAGTATGCAGAGTGCAGACCGACTGCTCGCGTATTAGAATTCTAGAAGTAACTCCTAATATAAATTCACTTGTGCAAGGGAAATCCTAGTATCCGCTCTCATAAAATGAACTGTCAGCTGGGGTATCCGTCTATCGACCCAAAACTTGTCGCTTCGGAGACAATTTCTTTCCTCTTCTTTCCACTTTTTTTCCCCCCTCCCTCTTTTTCAAGCGATTTTTTTTTCTTTTTAAATTTCTCGAGTAGTACGCGCAAAGTTGTAGTTCAAAAGTAAAACACAGTTGCGAGGAATCTCACACAGAGGCGGAACTTTAGGGGCTGCAGCTTTGTTCCCATTCTTATATACATTTAAAGTTTTAATGATTTTCCTACGTGCTTGAATTTCTGTCGAACAAGTAGTTTGTATCGTTGAATTTTTCATTATCGAGTGACGCGGTTACTTCTTTATTAATTTAAATCCCCCCCCCCCCCCTACCTCTTGGTTAAGCTTTATTTTTTATTTGTAGCTTCCGAAAATTTGTCGTCTTTTTGTAATCGGAGAGGATAAATAAGAGGAGAAAACTTGAAATAATGGAGATCGAAAAAAGCGCAGTTGAATGAAGGAAAAAAGAAGGAGATGAGGCTCTGGGGGATGCTAAGCAGAAAATAATATCCTAGTGAAACGATGCATCGAATCGTTAACCGTATGGAGCTTTAAGTTCCAACCAACTCTGTTTCGTTCTGATATCCTTAAATCGCGCATTGTAGAACGGAAAAATCGGTTATCAAACAAACAAAAAATAAATAAATGTGAGCTTTTTGCGATTACAAATTATAAGTCCTCGCAAATGATTGACAATACATGGTGTGAATGGTTCTACAGCAAAAACTATACCGAAAACAATCAGATATTTCAGATTTGTCAAGCAATTGTAGATTAGAATCGACCAAATTCCCAGGAACTCTAGAAAAACAACAAAAATAACATTTTAGTATAATCGATCGTTAAACTCTGCATTACTATATGGATTGATTTGGGTATAGTTTCAGTCGTAGAGTCCTGCATCTAAATGGTGCCATGACTAGGCGTTTTTGAGGACGGAGATGTCATAATCGCAAAAAGGTCGAGCTACTTGCTTGGTTCATCGGCCAAAATGTTAGTTTAAAAATGCGGTTATGGGAAAAGTACATCGATCCGGAGTTTGGATGAAGTCGGAGTCCACCGGACGTACGACAATTGAAATAATCTAGTTTTATTGAAAGAATCTACACGGGAAAAAATGATTAGTGAAAATAACCATACGGATACCTGATTTTGGCACCTGCTAGATGTTATGGTAAACTTGACCAGAAGTATGGTACATTGACCGATACTTTGAGTAAATTTGACATGCAATCAGGTAATATCACCTAGTACCTAGTGAAAACATAGTATACTTCTGGTTAACATTACGATAACATCTAGCAGGTGCCAAAATCAGGTATCCGTATGGTTATTTTCACCGTAGTTTTTTTCCGTGTATTGTGTGTTTGTCCATGATCGTGAGTTTTGCAGATTAAATTCGGAACTCTACTAACATACTCTGTAACATAAAGGTACACATCTGTGCCCCTATTTCTATAGAGAGGGGAAGGGGACAAGGATCTTCTCCAGGGCGGAAATATTTCAATGGCAACAAAAGTTTTAAAAATGCGGTATATTTTGGGGGGATTCGACTGAAGACATTTGAGACGAATTCAGATTGCAACCCATTCGCATACATTTCTTCGTACTTTCGCCTTCAGCTTATCATTTTTATTATTCATGAAATTGAATAGTCAAAATAATCAAAATATTTACACATCAAGAGGTTGCATTAATTCCGTGAAGGAACATTAAAATTCCGACGTCAAGCAGTGAAATCTCGACCCAACTGATAAAATTAAGATGCGGAAGAATCAAATATGCATGATGCTCTTTCCAACAAGTTACGTAAAAGTGATTTGAATTTTAACAATCATCACTTGAATGAATTAACGGAGTACGTGTATGTGGGAGTGTTGCCGTTTTTTCGGATAATTGGGCAGTTGCTAGTGTCTGAAATGTTGTGTTTTTTAAAGAGAAAATAAAACTACTTGATGAGCTGAGAACAAAGATACATTTGGTTTCTAATGGGTCTGTTGCGTACTTTTGCTACATCAATATGACTCATTGTTTCTAACGTAAAATTCGGCGAAAATAACGATGCGCACATTAAAAACTTTCAAAATCCACTCATTAGCTCAGAAAATACCTTCCATTTCAAACAACCCGCGCTGCACTAGACTCTATATCACCGACTTATAACTACATAGATGGAACCATCTCGTTTACGTAAACATGAACAGAACTTACAAACGTTTGAATGTGTTGATTAGATGCGTACATTTCGTATATTATTTTGTAATCTTTGATAAACCGAAAAGACCAGACAGCAAATGCAGCCAATAGTTCATGTATTTAGAAGGGAATTCCATCATTTTGTAGTTACGATGTTGTTCATTTCTGCACGGTGGTTCCGTCTATGTGGTAGTATACCGTTGCAAATAGTGTCTAGTGTAGCGCGGGCTGTTTGAAATTGAAGTGATTTCCTGAGTTAATGAGTGGATTTTGAACGTTTTTAATGTGCGCATCATTAGTTTCGCCGAATTTTACATAAGAATTGAGGTTCTATATTGTTGTAGCAAAAGTATGCAACAGACCCATTAAGTCCCATTGTTCCTAGAAGATGAGATTTTAGCCCAAAATACATCGTTTTACATGGGAATTCCGCGTAGTGACGTCACTACGCGCACGATGTTTTACAACTCCACAAGTGTGTATATCCAAAACCGGGACACTTAGAAAAAACCGAAGGGACACAATTGGTCTCAGTTCACGAAGGACTCTCATTTTCTTAAAAAAAAAGAAAGAAAAAAAAAGAAAAACTCAACTTTTCATACCCTTGCAACTGCCCCATGATCCGATTCCCATTTGACTCAAGGTGATTCTTGAGCGTTTAGTGCCGATTCCTGCCACCAGAGCGCAACAGTTCGATTAATTTTCAATAACAGGCCGAAAGTAATTTATACTTCAGAAAACGGAGTGTCAGTTTGGGAGCACCTGAAGAACGTCTCTGAAAAATATCTCGTCAATAACTTCAAAAATAAGGCTGAATGTACCAAAAATTGAATATTTCGATACATACAAGAATAGATTTGCGGTTTTCCTTTATTATGGCACTTTCAGCCTTATTTTTGAAGTTATTGAAGAGATATTTTGCAGAGACGTTCTGATTTATGAAGATGATTATCAAGTAACTGACACTCCGTTTTCTTAAACAAAAATTACTTACGACCGGTAATTTGACAATAAACGAACGGTAGCGCTCTGGTGGCAGAAATCAGCACTATAACCGCCGAAGAATCACCTCAATGAACACGTTGGGCTTCTCTGCTCCCCTTATGATTTATTCAAAGAAAACCGAAACTGCATTTTTTCCACCAACCATTTAAAAACTTCTTGTAGATACTAACCCAGAAAAAAAACGTGGGGGGGGGAACAATATCGATTTTTGTAGAGATTTCAACAACGTACACATGCGAACTATATGCATTAAGACATAGATTGCGATAGATCGAGGGGCGGCTGTCAAAGTATGTGGACGCAGTATAACACTATGGAAGTTTTTTTTTAAATCAAGGACTGTTGATTTTTATTTTTATTTTGCAAAATTTTAAGATTTTTGTTTAAAATGGTTTATTGGTTAAAATGATACATTGTTTTTATGATAATCTTTACTATATATCATTTCAGAAGTGTAGGCGCACCTAAACAATAATAATGTTGACAAATTCCAAAGATTATCGGTCTAGGTGCACCTACACTTCTGAAACTACCTCTAACTATAAGTGTTTGGTTGTAGGTTGAACATTTTTCGAGGTTTCTCTTCTTTAAATTGCCTGTTCTTCAATAGTTGATGGTTTCATTGTTAATTTTCAGTCGTCTTATTATATTCCTTCAATTTTTTTGTTTTTCACTTTTTTATGTTACACTTATTAGGCTTTGCTCACTACTATGGAAATAAATAAAAACGGGATATTGTTTCGAGTATTGTCTAATTATTATATATTAATTATTATAATAATATTTAATAATAATTATTATATTGAGTTGGTAGTCACAACAATAATAAAAATCCATTTATTAATGAATTAATTGTACCCGTGATTTTTCATCACCAAAAATGTAAAGAGGGTACAAAGATTACATTTTAGTGTCAGGGAAGAGAAGGGTTACTTATACTTATCTGAAACTCACCAGCATTGACAGTAAGAGACTAAAAAAAAAATTGTTCACTCACCTGAAACAAAAAAAGAAAAACGAAAAATAAATTTATATTAAAAAATAGAAACTAACAAATTAAAATTAACATTAAAAAATGAACTTCGATTCAATTTAACTTCAGAGCAACTCGTAACGAAACGAAATGAAAATTACAGTCATAAACTGAACTAAAGTGTGTAATCTTTTCTTCAGCTGGTGGAACTATCAGTGAATTAATAAGAATATCATTAAACCTACATAGAACATCAGCTCTGCTCTGAAAAACCCTTTACCGTTTGCTTTTTAGATCCTGTCGAATACGGACTAGTTTTATTGGCTTGTCTAGAAAAATGATCTTATAATAGTTCCTGAGTCTTCTCTTTTCATCTTTGATCGAAACGTTTTATTCACTCCATTAAAATCGGGCGAAACAGAAACCAATAATAGACGTCCTCCGGTAAGAGGATTATCATCCTTTTGAAACAAAGTTTCTAACATATAGTCAAAGTATACTACAGGTTCGATTCTTACTGACGTCACATTTTTGACGAAAGTTCGTTATTGGAGCTCAGGATTCAGAGCGTGTTCAAATTGCCAGAGAAAATGGCTCACGGAAAACGAGACTACAAAATACCTTTTCTAGGAAGAACTGGATTGTCTGATTACAACAAACATCGCTCAACACATTAAAAATGGAAAAAAAACCCTGTTAACCTTTCGCCTTTCGTTCAGACGGGTTCATTTAAGCATTATACCCTTCAAAAGGAAGTGCACTCGTCGACATTTTTGCCCTTTCAAACATCGGTAAGCTTTGAACAATTTTTCGACTCTCAAGTGTCCAAAGACTTAAAATTAGCAGAACACCCCTATTAGAGTACGTCTTGAAAAATCGTAAATTATATTGAAAACAGCGGACAAATTTAACAATGTGAATTTCGACCAGAATATACTTTCTCTGTACAATATAGTACATGCAGTACGTCGCGTGCCATCTGGCAACAATGCAACGGCTTCATTTAAACTCATTAAATACATCGAATTTTCCCTGTGCATTGTGCACCCCCTGAATTCGATATTTTACATAAGTAAAAAAAGATAGAATACATTCTTGTCAAATTGCACACGACGCCACTGAGTACATGTTTTTTGATTAATAAAAGCGCGGAGAAAAAGCTGAACTGAAGAGAGACCATTTCAAGTTCTCAAACTCTTTTGCTATTTCGCATTTATCTTTGCTCCTGCCGTTTTTGGCCGCTTCACTGCAGCGAAAAGTGAAGATTTTTCATTGAGATACTTCAACTCATACAGCAAGATCTGTGATACTGCATGCAACGCAATAAACTGCCAGAGATCGTCAAAAAATGGAAACAAATCAAAAAGTGAATTTCTGATCGATTTATCATTCATGAACTTTTAAGACCAATTTTAATCACAGAGAAAACACTTTAACCCTTTATGGACCAAGCCCGAGTATACTCGATTTTCTTATCTAGTCTATTTCACATTTGTTTAGTCCTCATTCCGGATTAACTCGATTATCGATTAAAACACTTACAAGAAAAGGCTTAGTTTGAGCGCCTCCAATTTGTTGTATAGGCAATTCCAACTCCCACGAGTACGAACAGTTAACTACCTTCCCTACATACATGGAAGAGAGGCGTTCTTTCGAACTAACCTGGTCTGTAATGGTTTAAACAAGTAATTTGAACCTGAAAATGTCACTGGGGAGGTTTAACCCTTTGACTGCTGAGTTAGGAATGCAGGTACTGCCAGGGTGTGAATGGAAAACCGTGCAAATTTACGAATTGTTACGTTTTTTGTTTATTTTTTTTTTAATTTTTTTTTTAATTTATTTTTTTTTTATTTTTTTTTTCAAGAGTTTTGAGGAATCCAGTCACGATTGCGAGTATACTCGTCCGCAGCTCTAAGAGAAGAGGTTTCTCCGCCGCGAGTATACTCGTCCGTAGCAGTTAAAGGGTTAAATAAAGCTTGAAAGGTCGAAAACGATAATTTTGGATAAATTTTATCCTCTAAATTCTAGCCACTTTTTCACCGATTGTAGACTATACATATGAAAAAAAAATTGGGTCACCCTACAAATTATATAAATGAAATTTGCGCAATCAAATTAATTGATCGTACTCATCCAAACAATTAGGTGCTCCACCCAATAACTGGTGACGGGTATCAATTATGGGTAAGTGCAAACAATAAAATTGGGTGTGCCGAACAACTTCGAGTTGCGGTACCCGGTACTAATTTATTGGTACCAATTAATGTATTGGTTGGAGTACTTAATCTAAGGTAAACACTCCAGTAGCCGACACCCCTAAGATTTGCACCAGTACCCGACACCCATTTTCCACACTGTAAAAAGTACTATTTTGGTGGCAGTACTGGTGTTGTGTGTGGTGATTTTCTGAGACCTCAAACGTAAAACATTCGAAAACAATATGCAAAACACCAAAATTGCCGCTAAACCAATATTTTTCACATTGTGGAAAATAAGTGTCGGGTACTGGTGCAAATTTCAGGGGTGTCAGCTACTGGGGTGCTTACCTATGGGTAAGCAAAACAAATTAATTTGATTGCGCAAATACTTATAATTAGTAAGTCGAACCAATTTTTTTTTCACTGTAGTGCCGCGTCTAATTGTAGTCTATTTGAATCCACAAAAAATATAGAAACACGAGGATTTTTCTGAATACCCTCGATATTTGACTTATTATGCTATAGGTTTGAATGGACAAAAAATCAATGTCACCATCACACGCTTCGGCTTCGCCATTGCATTAAATGCTCTCTTTCTTGCTTAAATAAGCTCTTCAATTAGTCTTCTTTACAGTTTGTCGACTGTAAATATGTACATCAATATATGGATGTCAATTTTTTTCATTTATTTTTAATATTTTCTTTCCTTTAACTTGGAAAGTTATATGAGTTTCTGAAACTTATAAAACGTAAATTCATTTTTTCGTATCGAGTGGAAACTGCGAACTCTCGAAAACATATTATTGATGGAGCACCCAAGCGACAAAAAACTGTCGTACGGCGCGGTTTTGTGTCGTCAAGAGGAGGCCGCCCCCACCCGGTGTGCCAAGTACAGAGACTCAGCCGAAAAGTTTATGCTAATCTCTGCGAAATTGCCTCTGAGAACAAGTGTCAGTCAAACTTGCGGGTAGTCGATCGTGCATTTGATAGCTTCTAGAATCTTGGTTCCGGACTCGCTCCTGATGCAAAACGCATTCAATTCTCATTCTGATTTCCACTTTCGCGTGCGTGGTTCATGCTACGAACCCCCATCAAAAGCTAGTACGGCTTGTCACTGTCAAATAGCATTGGCTCACATATCAAGGCCGAGAGGTCCACTTTACTCATCCCGATAGTTATCCCACCTTACTCATCTCGATAGTTATCCCACCTTACAATAACCCGTCACGGTATCCTGTCTTGGGAATGATGATAGGAATGGTTTTCAGAATTGAGAGTCGGAAACCTCGGGAATGAAATCAGGAGGAGATAAAATATAATCTTTGGAAAATTCACAATGACGGTAGAATTTTTATAATTGTTTTTGAAACTTAAGTAAACTGCTGATCTTTGTAACCCATGCTGATTTGGCTAAAATTGGTCTTGAGTTAGTATCAGACCATTATCACATTCGTGAGTTTTCGGGGTATTTAACAGTTATAGACCGAAAACGAACCATAATTAAAATTCATATTCCTAAGGCATTTAATATACACAGATTTCTAAGGGGGAGGTAAGGGTCCGCGCGGACCTCAATTTAAAATCGAGTTATATTCATTCTTAATTTTTTTTAAAATTCATTTTGCCACGATGGAACTATTCCACACAACCTGGAGATGACCGTTAAACTGGCATTCACTTTAAAAACAAAAATTATTTACCCCTTTTTTCCATATAATTATATATTATTTTTTTTTAAACAAGCCGAATTCCGATTTTTTCCAGCAGATATGACCACATTCACGTTTATTTTATTTTTTTCTCTGTGCATGATTTTCTTTCTCAATTAATTCGTCATAAATCGAACCCTTAAAAGCACAAGCAATCAAGCATGCAATGAGCTTTCTAAACTTTTTTTTAAAGACTCCGGGGGGGGGGCGCACCTCACGACTTTAAAGGCTTACATAAATCCAATACGAATGGGGGGGAAAAGTGTGAAAATCTGTGACTGCGTATAAAACAAACCCTCATTGACACAAACCTGAAAGCATAAGAACAGCAGTGTGAAATACAATCTTCTATCGCAAAAAAACAGGCCTGGGGTTCGCGCGGACCCTAACCTTTATCATGTGCTTAAATGGAAAAAATCTTGCGTTGCCAGATTGCTTGTGACGCCACTGCTCGAACTCGAACGTGATAATGAAATATGGTTCAAGACGACAAGGGTACATGTCCTTTGGTCACCGACTGTGTCGAAGTGTGCAATCCGGCAATGGTGCATTCGGTTCATTTAAAGTAACTCATGAAAAATATCGAATTATCAAGGGATCGGCGCTGACCACTGAATTCAACCATTTCTATGGGTTCAAAGGGTCAAAATGCTACATTGCCAAATAAACCGACATTTCAGCAGCCCCGCGTTTTTTGTTCCCCTACATGAGGCTACGTCAAAAAACAAAGTTTATTCAAAGGGATTTGACTTTTCTTTTTTCAAAAAAAAGTGAAAATAAACACTTGATCCCGTAATTTTATTGTGTGTGTCAGCGACATCATTATTAAAGCTTAAAGCTTCGTTTTGTCGTAGGATTGTGAGAGGAGGGGCCGGCGTTCCCGTCGTACAATAAAATGAGAGTACTAGTGCACATCGTTTTGGAACAGATGCTTCCTTTATTTTCCTTGTCCTCACACAAAAAGGAGCAGAAAGAAAACAGCCGGAGAGAAGTAGATGAGGTTAGGTTTACAGCAGGAGTAATGGAATATTAAATTAATTTTTGAGGAACTTGGGCGGAATTTGTTATTCCGGGAACGTTCGCAGAAGGTTTTTAGCCTGACATGGCGATGGCGTCTGCGTTTACGGCAACTCAACACAAATAATGCAAAAAATAGTTTGCAGTTGCTACACCTCACTTTCTTCCGTTAAAATACAAGACGAGAAAAAAGAGAGGGGGGGGGAGGAAGTGTTACGTTCAAGAGGCCAATAAAAAGGAGGTAGCATAAATTGAAACGTAAATTGAAGGTGTAATTGAAATTATTTCGAGAGCGCAAAAGTAAACCACGCAAGACCTGAGAGTTGTTCAGGGGCTCTGGAGAAATAAGAAACGAATTGTGTGAGAAAGAGAAATGTATGAAATGTCTCGGATAATAATTTAATTTCGGCATCGCTTGGATGCCAAACCCTGTGAGCTTTGAAAATTTTTTCATTTTGTACTTCGACGAGTTTAAAATATCCGTTCCCTTTTCAAAGATTTAAAGCTTTCATTAAATGTTTTCAGGTGGAATGAGGTGTGACGGCTGCTTGGAAAAATCGGAAGGGAAACTCGTTCATTTGTGACCAATGCCGAATTCGATTGATGCTTTATCAGATACCACCAGATCGGCTGTTTTGCGAATAATCAATGTTATTATTTTCAATTCACCGATGGTTTCACCGATTGACAGAAGATTACAAAATTCAGTTCAATGAATGACGGTAATGCACGAAAATACTCGCAACTGTAATCTTTTCACAACCGATGAAGTCTTCGATAAATTTAAAAAGCTCGCGGATATTTTAATAATTTATGGGCGATTGCGCATCGATTGAGAAAAGATTACATATCAGAGTATTTTTGTGCAGTACAGCCATACACTGAACTGAACTCTGTATGTACTCAACCGATTCAACTTCTCTCCCTTTTACGACCCTCAAGATCTAGTAAAATATAAGCTGCTGAGATTTTCAGCTAAGCGCCGTCTTTATGATATCGAATCGAATTCGAGAAACGCGAGGAATCGACGCGGCGATGAATTCCTCGCTGAAAAAGATGCGGAAACGTTTGGCGAGCGATGAGCTACGGGGTGCGATAAAAGAAGGATTAAAGAACGGATTATAAGAGGGAAGGAGCCAGATGTCACTTCGTCACCGTAATAAAACGTATTCCCACTTTTAAAAGCTTCCCTCCACGAGGATTGCGGCGCAGCGGGGGAATAGTAAGGACGAAGTGCGGCGCATCATGTAAATATACGGCGCAATGCGCCGCACATTGACTCAAAACATATAGTTTTTCTGGACCCAGACATGGAAAGAATAATAATGATTATGAACACTTGATGTTGAGGTACCATAACAGTTGGTGATAGATTTGATTCAACCTCTTATGTGGCCACACGGAAAAAAAAAACAAAAAAAATGTGTTGAATTTAATTCTTTTTTAGTTAAGAGTATTGACACCACTTAAAAACTGTTTGTTTGACTGTTTAAATTAATTAAATTAACACGGCACGGGATTACTTTAACTATAATTTGAACAGTCAAACTATAACAGTTTTTAAGAGGTGAGAGAGGTTCTTTGAACTAAAAAAGAGTTAAATTCAGCACTTTTTTTTTTTTTTTTTTTTTTTTTTTTTCAGTGCAAGCCCAAAAATACTTGTTTTTCTCCGCTGGTCTATTTCACAAATGTTTCAGTCTTTATTCCGAATAAACACGACTTTATCGATAAAAATACGTACAAGATAAGGTATCGTCGGGCGCCTTCAATCTGCCGTATAGGCAATCCCAACTCCCCCGAGTACGAATAGTTAACTGCCTTCTTTTTTATAAACGGAAGAGTGGCGTTCTTTTGAACTAACCCAGCCCTTAAAGAGTTAATAGATACGAAACTAAAGCAAGAAATAAAAGCACATAAATAAATATGCAAAAGTAAATTCTTTGAAGAAAATACAACCAATATAAGTCAGCCATGTTGCGTTTTCTTTTGCTGTCAAACTATGGCAATTTCTAGGTATAATGACCCTGGTAAATATAGGACGACTTGCAAGACTGGTTTAATAATATCTAGATAATAACCACTATATTATTTGAGAAATTAGTGCACGGTGGCCCGTCAAATGCGTCATTTATACTGCACGAGTGCACAAACACAGTAAAAAACAATAAAACAAAGTGAAATTTTAACTTGTATCTCTAAAACTTCGTTGACACTGTAAATACGCACGCGCGCGCGCGCGCGCACACACACACACATACAACACTCAATTAATACTTGAATTTCTTCGGAGATAAATCAGTCTTTGCACACATTCTTAAGGAGTTTGGCAATATTATAATGAAGCTATCACATTTTTATGTTCCTCTGCCTTGCTTATCTTAGGCCGATCAGTCTTAGAGTCCCTATATACTATGAAAGTTGCGCCGTGTCATTCAAAATGAAGAAGAAGAAGCGGATCAATGGAGCCCCGAAGAGGCAAATTGCAAATGGTGGATGACCACTGTCGAATGCCACTTTACAGATTGCGATATCTCGAATGTGAAAAACGATATCGACCTTCTGTTTGCGCCAAAATACTCAGTTTGTTACTCCTTTTTGATTGATGTATCACTCAATGGGGGTCGTATCTTGAAATTTTTCAGATAGCCCCCTGTAGGAGTCAAAAACGTTAATAAAGTTTCGGGGCTTTCAAACTAAATTTTGAACAAATGTCTGTTATAATTGATTTTTTTCTGAAAAAAGGCTTGCTTTTTAGAGTATTTTCGACTCCTTGTTTTTTAAATTCCGACTTTTCAATGAGGAGAGATGATTTTTAGAAAATGGGCCCAAATCGAACTTTGACCTTCGAATTATTGAAAACGAACAACGATATCGATCTTCAGTTTGTACCAAAAGTCTAAGAATTTTACCCTTTTTTGGATTATTAAATAAAATATGGGGGTCCTCATTTAAAGTATTGGATTTAGGGAGGTGATACCGCCCCCTAGGAGCCCCCTAGAAAAGGCCCCAATATCGACGACCCCTCGTTCAATATGTCTCCCTCGATATAATCGAACACATGTGTTAGCGTTTTCCGAAATCCGGAGCCGTTCTCGAGATATTCGGCCTGGCTCCTTTTTTAATTGACACCCTGTATATCATTGAAAAGGGTTAAGAAAAGAAAGGGGTCTAAATAAGGGTCAAAAGCAAGAAAACTGCAACTTTCCACGTCAGGAGGAATGTATATGCTTTAACCCTGTGTGCGTCGTAGCGGTCCGGCATATACAGAGATGCGAAGAGGTGCTTATATCCTGTGCGCTAAAAAGTTTAGTCAACTTGTCGCTCCGAAAAGTAAGTTGGCGAGCTTGCTTGTGCCGCACGGAGGGACTCGAAAGTTCGCAGCTGATTGCATAAAAGTGAAGTTTCAAATTCGGATGGTGACGCTGTGAAAATGGGCGGAGGAGCGGGTTGAAGGGCGAAGGGTGGAGGGCGGAGGGCGGACGCTGCATATCCATTGGATAATCGCAAAGTTCCTTTACTTTCGCGCGCGGCAGACAAAATTTTGCAGCCGACATGTTCCGAAAGCCAGAACGTGCTAACGAAATCGCAAGCGGTGGTGCGCGGCGCGGCGTTTCCTCGTCGGAAGCACACGGAACCTGTATCAATGGCGCTTCAAAAGTCTCCGGGGATGAGGAGGAGGTGTAGGAAGAGGAGGGGGAAACACAAAGAGGAAGGAAAGAATAAAAAAAATATCTGTGAACATTTCACGCATCCTCCTTCTTCTTCTTCCTCTTCTTTTTGATTCTACTTATCTTGAGACAATTTCGTTGATCATAAAGGAAAAGTTCACTGAGTGGCACAAAACAAGAATGAGATAAAAAAAAAAAACTTGAATTAATAAAAACTCGATTAAATTTGATAAAATTTGTGGGGAAATTCGCTTAGTTTCTGTTTAAATTTGTGAGATTTCAACAGAACAGATGCAGGTCTGAAATATGTTGTGTTTTTAATGAAGAAAATGAAAATGTACAATGATTAGCAAAATTTCTGTCAAAGTTAAAAGAAAGTCCTGTCATGAAAATTGTTTTTAATGAATTTTTCTATTATTTTCCAAAGATTTCAAGATTTCACGAGGCATCAATGTCAAGTGGCAATTCTGTTAAACTCTGAAATTCTCGAAGACCAAAAAATTCGTTGACACTGGCTAACAAATGAAAGAATGAAACTTTTGGCCCGAATACATTCTTTTGCAGGGCATGGTATACTTAATGAGCTGAGAACAAATTTAATGTGCCTTTGGTCCTTTCCTATAAATGTCCAGGTTTTGGAGATTCACTTGTGCAAGGCTGCAAAAAATCTTATGAGATTTGATGTCACGACGCGGAATTTTCGTTTAAAACAAAGGAAAGCGTTCGAACACAAAACTCCGTAACTATAAAACCTAGATAGAAAACAAAGGTGGCATCATTGTTTTCTACTCACTGAGTGCGTAATTCAGACGGTGCTTGTCAGCGAAAATATTCTTAATTTCAAATTTGACGAGGCTTGGAATGAATGTAATTTTTATGATTGAAGACAAAACTTACGAGATAAGATGCACTACATACTTACACAATTTATTTCGCCCTGTGTAGCAGTAAACCCCTATTTTTCCTTCTTCATTATCACTTGTTTTGAGAAAGAAAAGCATTTCATAGCGATGCTCACGCACTAGATTATAGGGACTCCAGCAGGCCGATCATTTACTTCATCGTTAAACCGATGGTTAAGACTGTCTACGAGTGATGCTATTGGTCGAAAATTGTAAAACTTGGACGTTGCTATATGGTAACCATCGTTATAGTGTCCGTTTTCTAAAGGTTACTCATGAATAGCCTTTATAAAACGAGACTCTTAACGATGGTTATCATAGCAACATCCAAGTTTTACAATTTTCGACCAATAGCATCACTCGTAGACAGTATTTACGATCGGTTTAGCGATAAAGTAAATGATCAGCCCGCAGAGTTTTCATCCAAAGTGAGTTGTTTAGAACTTTGATTCCAACGCCAAATCTCAAGGTTACATCGGATACTATTTTTCACGTCACTTTGTACGTAGTCAGAGATTTGATGAATACATTTTGCCAGGCAAATTTATTCAGTCCAATTTTTAACCAGATACCTTTCATCGTTTGGGATGATGATTAAAAATCTGTGTGTAGGGTAACACATTTCCAAGCAGGAGAGCCTTTCACTATGCATATTATGACAGAGAAAAATTCGAAGGGTGTGAGCTCGATTAGGGTGGGGAAAGGGTGGAGAGGCAAGGGATCCAAAGGGGGGGGGAAATGAGTATGCATGTATTAGGCATCAAGCGAGGTGTGATCCGAAAGGAAAGAGTGGGGAGGGTACAAGGGATAAGGGGAGGGAAGGTAGGACGGAAAGGGAAGGGGGTAGAAAGGTGGAGAAGAAATCACGTTTTTAATATTCACAGCGATCACGGGGCTAGAGCGCTAGAGGACGCGATGCGAAAAAACGGGTCAACGAACATGCCCCTGAGTCTACAGCAAGTTCCTCTTGTTAATATGTAACGATTTATCATCAGAAATCGATGATAAAACGGTCCCGGGAGCCTCGCGGAGCTATTAGTTGTCACAGCTCATGGCTGGTCGCGAGAGGGAGAGTAAATGTGGGTAGTGTTGGAGGATGGATGGTGAAGGGGGGAGGGGAGGGAGGGGGGTTACACGCGGACCAAACTGGAGAAAAAAGAATACATCGAGGATGTGACATGAAGTTGTAAGCAGGGATCTCTGGAGCGTCTTCGATTTCCTCCCCCCCCCCCCCCCCCTTTGCTTCCTCGTGTCCATTCCCGCAAGGTGGTTGGAGATGTGGAATTTTTTCGGACACAAAAAAAAGGTAACCCTTTAGCACTTTGAGTTTTTGAGAGAGGCTAAAAGACGAGAAACAACAATTTACTTTCGTTAAAATATAGCTTAGCAATTTTGAGAGGGCATAAAATGGGAATCCGATATAGCTGACAATGGGTCGAAGTGGAAAATTTTGCTTTTGGAGTTTAATCAAACCATAAATTCTGCGGACACACACACATCCGATACCTAGAGGTTATCTTAATGGCGTCATTGAGGGGGGGCAGGGTTGGCCTCCCCCCCCAAGGATTTGAAGGCAGGCTCAAACACGGAAACGAAGTATACCTATTAATGAGCAAAAAAAAAGGGTCATCAGGTTTTTGCCCCCCCCCCCAGCCGAACTCGAAATGACGCCCCTGGTTTATTAGCAACATTCTTTGAGATAAAACCACTTTCAAACCAATTTTTTACCAAAAAAAAAAAAAAAAAAAAAAAAAAAAAAAAAAAAAAATGGGGAACAATTTTTAAAAACTTGGCTTAAGGACGAATTTAAATACCTTTATCGACTTACAAAGTGCCATTTGAAACACACAGAGGAGAAAAAGAGGATGGGACAGTGGCAACTTGTGCTATTCGGCAACAATGTTTTGTTTGCCATTTGAACCTACAGAAAAATATCGATTTCTCGGAGATTCAAAGAATCCTCTGAAGATTGATTATTTGACAAAGGTTCAAATGGAGAAAAGGTCCGTGGTTGCCAAATTGCACGAACCGCCGCACTATTGGCAAATTTTGGCCGTTTGGCGGTCATAAATCTGTAACTTTTTGAAAGTCAAAAGAATGACTTCAAACTCTCGGAACTGGTTCCCAAGCCTTTAAAGAGGTCAAAAATCAAGGCTGTGGCCATAGATTTTGCAGATAAGTGGAGGGGGAGGGAGTATTTACGATTTGAAGACGAAAATTCAGAGCTTGAAAAAATTGATTTATGACCGCCAAATGGTCAAAATTTGCCAATAGTGCGCCGCTGAGATGGAGACAAGCTGGTGGAAGATTTAGGAAAATTGCAGTAATGGGGGTTTTTGAAATATTGGATTATGCAACTGATAGAATACATTTAGAAAAGGATTTAAGTCGATACAGATGGAATGTATGCTTTCAGAGGATGTTAAAATTGAGGATGGCAAGTGTTGGTATCAGGCGGAATTAAATATTAAGGCTAGTCCGGACCAACCTTGAATTTTCATCCAAATCATAACATTTTCCATCCTCAATTTTTAATTTTCCGTATAAATATTTATGCCATTTCTATCAATTTAACATTTTCTCAATGGTGTTCTATCAGTTCCATAATGGGTCTGTTGCAAACTTCTGCTACAGCGATATAAGAGTGAAAAATCTTAAATAAAGTCCCGTGAAAAGTCCATTGGTGGCATCAGAAGGTCATAAAATGCAGTATTAAACTCACAAGTTTTGTTATGTTAACCTTTCCCCACACCTTTAGCTTTAAATCAGACACAAATATAATCATTAACCTTTAGCCAGCAATGGGTCTGTTGCAAACTTTTGCTACAGCGATATAGAGTGTTAGATCTTAAGTAAAATCACGTGAAAAGTCCATTGGTGGTATCAGAAAGTCATAAAATGCAATGTTACACTCACAAGAGGCGTTTGACTGAAACCCAAGATGGCGGTAAAATATCAAGCAACCTGTGTGCATGGCGCACGCACCGTGAACATCCATGATGGCCAACGTTAACAACCTCACAGCGTCATTGGAGGTTATGAGTTTGTTTGCGTTGTGATTGGTTGTGGTCGATGTTGTGAGGGCCATCTTGGATGTTCGCGGTGCTTGCATACAGGTTGCTCGATATTTTACCGCCATCTTGAATTTCAGTTAAATGCCTCTGGTAAGTTTGTTATTGCATTTTATGACTTTCTGCTGCCACCAAATGGGCTTTTCACGCGATTTTACATGAGGTTGATCACTCTAGAGCATTGTGGCAAAAGATTGCAAGACCCATTAAATAATTCAAAAACGCTCCACTTGCCGTATTTTCCCTAAATTTTCCTCTTGCACTTTCCTAACCTATATTCAAATCCCATGTAATTCAAATGACATTTTTCCAGCCGAAGAAAATTTTAGGAAAAGTCAAGTAACAAGCTGAGATTCGGCCCTTCAACAATGATATTGTAAAATGCACGATTATGTGATAAAATAGGAACAAGGAAAATATGTCCACTCATAATTAATGCTCCAGTGGCGGTCCATGCGGGGAGTTTGGAGGATAGAGGCCCCTCATTCTCTTGGAAAATGGCTAAAAACAAGGGGGAAAACAATATTCGTGACTCCTAAAGCCCCTCACCCTATACTTTTCTACGGAGAAAGGCTCAAGGAAAGAGAGAAGGACAAAACCACAAAACAAAAATGCCTCCCGGCAGGCCGCACGGTGGATCGAGGCAATGGGGACCATCGGACATTTCGCTGTGAGGGTTTGATTTGTACAAAAAGTTAGACATTTATACATGAATTCCACTCATTTTTTCACGAGAAATCCGAATTTTTAGCTCCCAGAATCGTAAATTTCTTTATTTTTACTCCATACCTCATTTTCGTGCCTAGGAAAATGTTTGAAAAATGGGGACTTTTTAAGGAAGCTTAGCATTGGCACATTGAAATATTTTACATAAAGGACGCGTTTTTTGTGAGCCTCCATGGCTTTTGATAACTTAATCAGTACATATTTCAATTTTCAAAAAAGGTTTAGACCAAAAGATGGGGGGGGGGATTTCCAAACAGAAATATTGACGAGGAGGATTATCCATGCAAATAAAACTTAATTTTCGATTAACCCTAATTAGTGCCCAGACCAGGGAGAGATCGTGATCAAAGTAAGCAAGAGACTTAAAAGGTTCACTTAATTTTTGTTTTTTGAACTCACTAGGCAACTGGAATCTTTCCTCTATTCAGCTTCCATATTTATCCTCGAATCGATCTGGTTTCCTACTACTTTTTTCAAAAAAACCTTGCACCCGAAAAATAAAACTGTAGACAAACTTTCTAAAAGCACTAGATAGAGCTACTTACAGGAATAACTAAATTTAATTTTTCTGTGAGAAGGATCACTAAACTGTCTGTAATTTTAAATCCGACGGGAAGTTTTATAAAATTGAACTAATCGCGATTTTTCAATTTACTCATGGTAATTAATAAGATTAGTGATTGAAAAAATAAGTGGAAGCAGGTAAATGCAGTGAACGATTGCCGATGAAATCAAAAACGCAACTGATTTGGTAATTAAGACGCTAAGTGCATCTTCATTCAAATGCTGTCCCTTCCGAGTTTTTTTTTTTTTTTTTTTCGAATACACGCGAAAATCTCCCGGAAAATCACCAGATCGATCGTACCCCGATCTTTCCCCCACCAAATGGTTCAGCCCGTGGTTGGCTGGCCGTGCAGAAAAGTCTTCACATTTTACATTGATTTTTTTGGAAAACAGTTAAGATTTTTCTGCACAATTTGGCAACCATGGTTCAGCCACTTCATTTTTTTCCGTAGAGTTGTGCATTATTTGGAGAACATACATATAAAATGCTGTAAAATCAGTTTTTTACAGTCTCATCAGGAGGACGGGCCAGACAGAGCAACGTATCTCTTCAGATCGGGTCTTGGGTAAGGTGAGGATTTTGACGGAAATCGCCACCCAAAAATTGAAAGGTTTTTGCCCTCTAAGACCCTTTGGCGCAAAGATGCGCAAGAAGTGTGAGGTATTGCCAGGTGCCTAGGGGTGTAAGGCGTCGGGAAAAACCTCGGTTATACGAAAGTTCAGGCAAGTACGATACTAAAACCTTAGTTATTCTTCAAAAAATGGCTTATTTCAGGGTCTTCAAGAAAGTCACTCTCCTCAGCCAATAATGAGAGCAAAAACAACTATGTGGGGTGTTTTCTGATCAGAAAGTAGTCTACAATCATCAAAAAATATCATAATTGCATTTATACAACCAGCACTTCCAAAATTTTTGACTTAAAGTCACCAAACCTGAGCTGAGAAACACGTGGAATTTATTTACTTCCAAAACAGCTAACTTTCAGCCACGGTCAGAGCACTACAAAAGGCAAAAAAAGAAGATATGCGACTCTTTTCCAATCCTTTTGAGGTCCTAGAACAAGGTTTTTTGGTCAGAAGTTCAATTTTTAAACTGCGATTTTCAGCGAAATGTCCGACCCTTAACATTGGCCCAGCCCATAGTGGGCCGGTAAGACGAAGTAGATTCCATGCTTGGTTACATCATTTTTTCAAAAATTTAAATATAGGTTATAATTTTCGTTGAATTTTTTTTTTTTATTTCATCAGCTGCTCAAAATCCAAATATTATTGTGAAAAAGATTATATTACCAATAGAGAAATGTGTAATCTTTACAATGCAAGTGAGAAATAAAAGCTAGGTTATATAGGTTTTTCACAAATTTCAATAAATAGGTTATGTTATGATTTTCTTTGAATTATTCATTTTTTTTTTTTTTTTTTTTTATCAGCTGTTCAACATTTAAATAAAAATACCCATGAGAAAAAGATTATAGTACCAAGATAGAAAAATGTGTAATCTTTGTAACGCTAATGAGGAATAAATCTGAATAAGAGCAGCTGATCAAACAAGAAAATAAATAAATAACGTACCTAAGCAACAGTGCACGTGTAAAACAAAGAACGAGCAATTATACCAATACACTATCCTTGTCTTTCACATGTAAAATCCCATAAGAAACTAAATAGCTCGTAAAACACGTAAAGCACAAGGAAAATTTAAGAAATGGAGCATATGAACTAAAAACATCCTCCACGATATATACTAAAATTTTTGAACAAAAAAAACAATTTCTTCATATAAAAACACTGCCAAAAAACCCGAAAAACACATCACTATAACTCGCTTACAACGCAAAAAACGAAAAAATGACTCGAGTAAAAAAGTTGCGTATCAAAACGGCTAACATTAATTTCCCCAAAAAAAAAAATACTCAAAACAAACACTCCTAAAAATAAACCTCAAAAACACATTTTACGACTCAAACACGGCCCATAACGCGAAAACTAACTGTCGGATTTACACCATCTTCGAACTCATCCAAGAATTAAACGCAACGAATAGTTGAGACAAATTTCAAAAATAAAAACCAAAAATTACGAACAGGATCGTGGGACATAAAAACGGTAAAACTGGCTGAAACATACATATAAACATATATATATATATATATATATATATATATATAACATTTTCAACGAGTGGTATTTTCTCACTCAGGGGACCATGAAACGTGCTCATTTGATAAAATTTCCCGAAAAATCCAACATCGCACCCTCTGCAATAAGTAGATTCCTGGAATCTACTTAAAACAGGGTTGTCACATTTTTCACGGTCCCTTCCCCACTTTTGAACCAGAGACAAATAGAGACGCAACACTAACGGCTGCAGCAGAGTTACGTTAATTTTTTGCGGACTCAACAAAACAACAGTCAACGTCGCAGAATGTAGAATGTAGAGCACCCTCCTCTACACTTCACAGCCTATCCCCTCTCTCTGTCAACCGAATGTCACCGTTCAACACCATGCGACATCAAATGGTGTTGACAGTTGTTTTACATGTTATTTTGATGAATCCCCGAAAAGTCAGTGTGCCTCAAATCTTCCGTATGTATTTTAGCGTAATGTTATGTCTCTACTTGTCTCTGTTTTGAACCCACGGGCCGCAATTGTATAATGCTCTAAAGTAAAAGTCTCACTAAAACCTGAATGAAATTACCGGATTCACAATTTCACCATATTCATATAAGGTTTGATATTTCAACACAGAATACTCTAATCAGAACGGAAACTCCCATAAGAGCCAATGGAAACAAGATTTGGAATTTACTGGCACAAACTGGCAACTGTGCCTTCTCACTTCTCAAGATGGCGGACATGCTTTTTCAAGCTATACAACCAATCACAACTCGGCCAGTTGCCGAAGATCTGCCGAAGATTGCCGAAGATGCTCACTTTCGAACATGGCGGCCCGAAGTAAAGAATGTTTCAAAATGAATTAGAGTTTCCGTTCTGATTAGAGTATTCTGTGATTTCAAGTCCTCACTTTAATATCCGAAACTCCTCGTGCTTGGCACCAATGTGCTGCGCTGGCCAGGTCTTTTTTCCCAAATCCACTTGCTGACGTTCATCTATATTTTTCTTCCTTAAACTCTTTTTCGTTCATTTGATGGAATTCACCTTTTTTCAGGTAACGCTGGCTTTTGTCGATGCCTAATTGAAAACGGTCATCAATAGAGTTCGACTTCCTTCGACCGATTCCGCTCCAACAATCCTCTACAAAATGTGTGCCTCTTCCGGAAAATAAAGAAAGTCGAGTGTTGTATTGCTCCTTTTTCTTGATTTCCTGAAATAGTAGGTTTAGCCCTTACTACCGCGCGCACGGTAGAGGTTACCAGATGAAATCAAAGTCGTAACCAGCTCAAAGTCAGTGGGTAGTTAATTATTCGCACTTCGCGGAGTTCATTTTGCCTATCTGAGTAATTGAAGGCGCTCGATGAAATATTATGTCGCAAATGTTAAACGATTTTGAGTAGCTTCTGCTGTGAATGAGAGATATATAATTATAATAGGTAGACACGAAATCAAATTACTCGCAGGCGTGGTATTAGAAGGGTTACAAATTAGAGGTGTTGGCGTGAAGAGAATTCATTTAGTGGTTGGTCAAAAGATGTGATCTTAAAAATCACTTTGCTCGGATTGAACAACGGCGATATGTTGGATTAGTAATCAATACTTTGCGTAAAATAGGTAAGAGATTAGTGAAATTTAATTATGACCAAGTATGTTTCTTCCATCTCCTAAATTCTTTTCTTCATCGCTCATTGGAATATATTTTCTCCGCATTTCAACAAGCTCTTCCGAGTAAACACGCTGAGTAAACATTTTATTAGTATATTAATTGTAACGAGAGGAGGGGAAATAGTGAATTTACTGCTGAAGGAAGTTTCTTAATTTAAATTCCTCAACAAAATTGGACGGAGCAAAATGAATGAAATGTTTTAAGAGCATTTTTGCTTCCTTTTGTACAACGTAAGGATTTTTTATTCGAATGCAAATGAAATTAGATAGACCTTCACCCTTCTTGGCAAATAGAAATATTTCAAAAGAATTTGATTCCCCTTCACAAGCAAGATTGAAAAAAAAGAGTGCGGGTTTGGCAAGTATTAAAAAAGCAAATTGATCATATTTTATAAGAAAAGAACAAGTGCCTATGATAATTGAGATTGGAATTACCGTTAACAAAATCGCAAGCATAACAAGACTAGCAGGAATAGAGTATGGTTGTAGTCGAAGGTGTGTTTATGGGGGAGAGAGGGGTGCTTGTTTCCATGATCCCTGAAAAACGCCAAAAATGGGAGAGAAAAAGGTGGCAAACTGCCTGAAAGTGTCTTAAATAGGTGAAAATGTAACTTATGCCCTCTCGGCAGATGTGCACTCCCCCACTCCTATTTCAGGGAACCCTCGGGCATAGTAAATTCACTGACTGAGAAAGGGAAATCATCCAGTGGCGAAGCGTAAAATCTGGCAACGTTGCTTTCGGCTTATTAAACCCCACGGAAAATATCGAACTATTTAGGAATTGGCGACGACCATCGAAATCGATCTTTTGCTTTGGTTCAAATGGACAAAATGCCATTGTTGCCAGATAGCACGCTTCGTCACTAGAATCATTCATGAAATTCCCCATCACTCGCAGTGTAGTTCTAGATTCACAGGCACAATAATAGTTTAGCAAATCTAAATTTAACCCTTTCATAACTTAGTTATGAAAGAGTAGTTTCACAAATCTTAGACCTATGCTAAAGTAAATTTAAATTAACTTCTCTGATATAATTTCATGTGCTTGTCCATGTTTTTTCTTTTTTAATTTCATAATAATCCATATTACCAGAGCCTCCTCTAAATGAGGACTACTCCTTTTATGGGACCCTTGGACTTCGGATACTGTGGACGCGATTGCAGTTTTTTTTTTTTTTTTTCTTTATTATGTACTTACTTTGTATACAAATACATATAAATTCTTAGACCTACATGGCGGTCTTTTTAAATTTGAAACTATCAGTATCAGAAATACTATTTACAACAACAATTTACCACTTGTGGTAAAAACGGTGGGGCAAAAAAAAAAAAAAAAAAAAAAAATGAAGTAAGCTGGTGAACTATGTACATTTCAAGTCTAGGACTTGTAACGTTTAATCTATCAAGAGATACTCTGATCGTCGGAATACACGGGACAGGGCAGAGCTCAAACTTAAATTTTTAGAAAGCCAGGTGTGGAAAGCTCGTGCGGTTTCCTTCTTTTTAGCCTCCTAATTTCCCCGCTCCAATCCAAAAGGCTTATCGCTTCTGTATTTGGATGGGAATGTAGGCGGTCTTCATATCGACAGTACATCCTTGAGATGAATGTTTCAATTGGTTCGATACCGAGCTCAGCCCTAAGATCATCATTTCGCTCGTACCATTTAGCATTGGTTATCTGCCTTAAAATTAAATTTTGAGTTACTTCAATTTGTTTTATGTTGGACTTGGCAGCGCATGCCCACAACTGACAAGCATATGCCCACACCGGCCTTATCATAGATTTATACAGTAATATTTTGTTTGCTAACTTTAACTTGGAGTGGCGGCCAAAAAGCCATAGCATCTTGCGATTTTTTAACTCTATTTGTTTGCGATTGCAGTGGCGTAGCGTGCAATTTAGCAACATTGCAATTTTTCTATTTAAATCCATGGAAAATATCGAGGTATTGGGTGTTTGGTGAACACCTTCGCATTTGACTTTTGACATGCGTTTGAATGGACACAATTCAACGTTGCCAAACTGCACGCCACGCCACTGCGCGATTGATTCAAGTTTAACGTTTTAGCAGATCAAATAATAAACAAACACGATACTTGAATATAATTGATAAGAGATTTACTGATCTAGCGCAACGATATAATCACCCTTTAAAATCCTAATCACAAGGAGTGAAAGTGCAAGTTTGAAAGTTATTGATAGTTTACTACTCGGGGATGATGTTCACACATACGTAATTAGCAAAAGGAGATATCTTATTGGATTTGCTACGCAAAAATTACAGCGTTTCCCAGCCTTTGGTGAGCAGCGCCTCCCCCCTCCAACCACCCCAAACGGTCCCAGGCGAGGTCCGCATGACAAAAATGCTGGTTGCATGATGATGATGCATTTGAATACGCGATAAAAACTTCAATGCTTTGATTTCACTAGCTACCGAAATCAACATATTTGCGCATCCGTCAAACTCCTAGAATATCGTTTTAAGTTGTTTTTATTTATAGACTCCAAAACAAAAGGTTGCCACACGATTTTAACAGGAGGAAGATAGACATAGCGTACGGAGCGCATAGTAAACATATATTGTTTCTGTCTCTACCACGAAAAACCATTTATGGTCTACTTTGACTCCTTCGTCCTTGGTAATATACTCCTTCGTAATATACTCCTTGGTCAAATCCCTTGGGCTCACGAGAAGGAGATAGATAAAATGTCCTTCATACCAATACAAAAATACCGCGGAACCGAGAGTCTAAAAGTCAACTTCTGAAAGGAAGATTAGCAGAAAAGAGAAAGAAGAAGAACAGAGGAAAGTGCAAGTGAGATTTACTGACTGTTGGGGTGGGTGATGCCATGACTTGTGTAGGACATGTTTAAAGGGTGCGCCAGAGTAATGTGTGAGTTAGAGTGTTTAAGTGTGAGTTGTAGCGTTTCACACACAGACATAACCAGAGAGCCAATCGCTCTCTCTCTCTCTCTCTCTCTCTCTCTCTCTCTCTCTCTCCCCCTCTCTCTCTCCCTCTCTCTTTCTCGCCATGCCACCCACTCAGCATCGACTGGGGCTCGGCTTCTCCAACTCCATCCTCCATCGTCATCGGACCGAGAAACGAAACACCACACTCCAGTATAGCAAAGGCAGCAACACACAACACACAGCTCACAGCACAGTAACATAGCGAGCCATTAAGCTGATATTTACTAATTTATGTTCTGACGTGCCGTTTTGTACAGCGCTAGTCCTTTTGCACCAGGAGCCTTTGGCTTTTATTTTCCTCTTCATTTCTCTTCGTTTTGATTTATTCCTATTGAAATCTGCGCTCCTGTGCTCCGCGTTGTTGCCAAACTCACGGACCACGGTATAAAAGAAAAACGACTACTGTTGTAGTTAAACTTTTGATATATATTCATAGAGACTCTCTAATCAGAACGGAAACTCCCATAAGAACCAATGGAAACAAGATTTGGAATTTACTGGCACAAACTGGCAACTTCTCAAGATGGCGGACATGCTTTTTCAGGCTATACAACCAATCACAAATCGGCTAGTTGCTGAAGATCTGCCGAAGATTGCCGAAGATGCTCACATTCGAACATGGCGGCCCGAAGTAAAGAATGTTTCAAAATGAATTAGAGTTTCCGTTCTGATTAGAGTATTCTGTGCCCATACCCCCTGCATTGGCCACTCTTGCTGTGCGTTTTTTTTTTACAAAATCAAATAATTTAACCGAAAAAATTTCCGTTCGCGTTTCTTTTTCACGACTTTTGGCAACATTGCTCAGTGACGTTGTTGCACGATGATCCAAGCGCAGAAATTCCGCGAGTTATTTATCTTTTTATTTCCTTGTAAAACTGAGAATGTTTTTGCTCTCTTCCGTGTTTGTCAGTGCTCGAAAGTACATCTTGTTGTGCTTTCTCCTTCGCAACCCCCCCCCCCCCCTCGTACCCCCATAGCTTCCAACCATCATCCACCCTTTCATACTCAACTCCACCATAGGTATTATAAATTATTTGTTTTATCCCGAGCATAGGAAATCTTCCGAGTGATTTGTCCCACCACTCCCTTCTCGTCCCCAAAGCTCCCGTTCCATAATTCATTAAATTGGTCTCCGCGTTTTTCAACTTTCTCTCTCCGTCATAGCCCAAATGAAATATGTTTCCTTTTTTTTTTCTTCAACGCTCACTCATTTTTCGATTTCGTTTCCGGTCGCGAACCGCCACAAGTCAGTTCCTCGCGGTCGCCCCTCAAATCCAGTGCTTACACTGCTTAGCGACAGCGCGACAAGGCGTGAAGGGGTTGGGCCGGGCTCCAACCGCGAAAGAGACCCTTCCAAAACTATACCCGTGTATGGCCACGCGAGACAGCTAACTCCTCTCACCGTATCTCGGTATTCGCTCGGTCACACAATATGAACGAAACGTAGGATTTGCCGGACATCTTCAATACGTCAAAGGGACAGGCATCTGCAGGAAGAGTCTACAAGGCTTCATTGGGGCTCTTGCATAAACTCTTGGTTTTGTCTTACAAACACTTTTGCTACCATATTATGGAGCATATATTCTTATGGATTGTAGCCCTAAAAACTCAATGGACACACCAATAAATAACATTTTTAAATTATATTGTAAATGCTTTTTTTCACATCTGTGAATTTAATCAGCGCACTCATAAGTTCAATTTTAAACCATTTACAACAAAGTAAGTAAACTGCTATAGTTGTCACGATGTCCAGTCGCCGTGACCATGAGTACTTATAGTATGATCGAATTCTTCTTCATTGAAGTAGACCGTATATTGATCGCAGTGACGAAGTGTGCAATTTATGGCAACATTGTATTGCGGACATTTAAACCCGAGTAAAAGGTCGAATGTAAAGGTGTTCACCGAACACCTAATAGGTCGATCTTTTTTATGGGTTTAAATGGACAAACTTCAACGTTGGCAAATTGCATGCTACGCCACTGATTGATCGCAATTTTTCATCCTCAATCTGCCGTACATATCGACAGTTGGCATGCATAGGGGCATAACTGATTTTCCATAACTTTCGACACACACTGACTAACGTCCTTCTGCCTGGTCTATCTGTTACTTTTGTCAAGTTTTGATGGTGCATTTGTGTTCATACGACAGGTAATTAATAGGAATCAGATCTGAAAACCTATCTAGATCAAAAGACTGGCTCCAAATACGCATATAAATCAACCGACAACTCAAATCAGCAAAATTTTGAAATCACGCCCCTATACATGAAGACCATCGATATGTACATTAAACATCGCAGTCGCGTCGCGTGCAATCTTGCAATTAATGTTGTATTTTGTCCATTCAAACTCATAAAGAAGGTCGAAATATTGGGAGTACTCAGTGCTCTCCCTTAAATCGATATTTTACATGGGTTTTAATTGAATGAAAACTGTATTACTGGGATCCATACGACACCACCGGTAACCATTTGCGATCGAAGCGCTTTTGATTTTAGGTCGATCGTGTAATCAGCGATTTACGGTGATTAGACTTGATGATGGCTAAAGCAGATGCTTGCTTGCTTGCTTACTGTAGAAATTGCAAGCACCCTGTTCGATGTTACGGATTGGAAAAAGGCATTTTTACAATTCACATTTTTATGAGTGACTTTTGAAAATTACTTCAACGGATTTTTGCAAATGATTTGGCAAGTATCATGACATAAACGTACCATCAACTGATTTTGTAGTTTAATACTTAGTTAGATTTACCATTACCAGAAATCCGGCAACGTCCAGTCATCGCAGCTTGACTTTATCTTTGATATCAAAGCCAAGTCAAAACTTAAACGACGCCATCAAAGTTTTCCATTGCTTCCGTCGTTCGATAAATCATTTTTTTGCTGAAACTTTTTTTTTTTTTTTTTAATATTTATTCCTTTCTAGCCTTTCTCACTCTTTCCAAGAAGAGCCGATGTTGTATGCATGTATATCTTCTGAGCCATCAAAATTCTGAAAAGGAAGAGATTCAAAGTAAGCACCCGCCAGGGGGAGAAGGAATGGGCCAGAGGAGAGTAGCGGGGGGGGGGGGCGAGAGGATTCACAGAACTCAAGAGCTTTCGCCTTTTAAACAGACGAATTGAATTCGAGTGGCACTGAGGAATAAAGCTACAAAAGACACCCCTTCATTTTGAGAAATTTAACGACGAGGGAGGGAAGAAGGAAGGTGGTAGGGGGTGGAGGGGGGTGGAGGGGGGCTTAGGGGGAGCCTGAAAAAGTGGTTCGACAGTTGTTTGTCCGGGGGTCGCGGCGGAGACCCTTTCTGTTTTTGAAATCGAAGCATACTTCCAAAAATAATGACTCCGCGACTCAACGCAGAGCTGCGCGATATGGTGACTGTGATTTTCATCCCTCCCAGTGTTGCCATTATGGACGCCTTCGGTATTAAATTACATTTTTGTCACCTTTGTCGACCTAACCTAAACCTATGTAAAACAATCGATCCTGAGGACGTGCAATGCACCCCCCAATATATCGATACTTTTGCAAAGGTTTAAAAGGCAAAAAATCATGGTTGCCAAATCGCACGAGCCACCACTGGTCATCGATGATGACAAAGGTTGACTAAGAAATTATATATTTTGTATGTTCTTTTGTTTTTTCGTGAGGTATTTTTGGCGATATTCTCGAATTCTTTATTAGAAAACGAAGCAAATGGGTCAAACGAAGAAACTTTCTTGGCTAGGCGAACCGTGACCAAAAAAAAGTGGAGGGGGCTAAAAAGTGGTGACCTCTTTTTTTTTTTTTTTGGCTTCTCAAGTCTCAAGTGATGACTTTTTCCCGATTTTTAGCCCCTCCGACTAAGAAAAGTGGGGAGGCTATAGCCCCTCCTAGCCCCTGGTCCGCCTATGGAAGAAAGTCATATTTAATGCTTCTTACAACTATTCCCTACCTCGTTTTTTTCCAATTAAGACACCTCATTCACAACCTAAAAATGCTACAAAAAAACTTTTACTCAAAAAGATGGGCACGCTTTATCCAACACTTGCGTGATGTAACTCCACAGATTGTTTTTCTTTATTATTACACGACGCACCAAAGACTTGTTGTAAATAAAATATTCATTTAGTGTGAATATTTAACTCAAAGCACTCAGATGTCTTCTTTGTGATCTTTGCCGTGGACCTACTTTTAAACCTTGTCTGCCTGACATAGGCCTCGGAGGTTCACCACGTGACATTTTCTCGTGGCATTTCCCCGAAAATGCCCGTTGTGACTTCAGCTTCACAAAAACCCTCAGGAGTATGTTCCTAAAATTTCGTAAAAAAACGGGGGGAAAAAAACTGGCCAAAGTTATTATTTATTCGTCGATACGCCTGACATAGGCCTCTCGGGCCCACACCTAGTTAGCTAGGGAAATGTTGATTTTTCATAAAACTACAGTTGGTACAACCAAACAAAATATCTTTAGTGTCCGAGTTGTAATTCAAACGCAATTTCATTCTGAAAACTTAACCTAACCTAACCTGGACTTAAATTTCCGGAGTTTCCCGCCGCAGAGAAATCACGGGAGCACAGGGAGACACAGGATTGGTGCAATCGAGCAGACAGGTAGGTGATCCGAGAGCAATCCTCCTCGATGCTGGAACGGAGCTTAGGAACGGTAACTACGTGAGGATGGAAAATCCCATACTAATAATCTCGACTCAGAAATCGAAACAATTACAATAGAGCATGATACTCATTCTCTAAAATACAGCCGGAGGGAAATCAATGTATTTGAAATAAGGGGCCTCAGAAGCCATTCCAAGAAGAAGAAGAATCATTCGAGTAAATACGATGGTTAAATAGTCCAAGCCAGCCAAAAGACCAGTGAAAAATCATGCCTCTCCTAGGATTCGGATCAAGGTTCCGGGAGCTATGGAATGGCAGTCAGAGTCAGGTGTACTGATGGTTTCAGGTCGCGTTTGGTCAACTAAAAATTGGTCTACAGTCATAAGATCTAATAATGAATTACGTTTAATGACAAAAAGTCTATTTTATTAGGTCCACAGACTAGACGTCCAATAATAAAAGACGTCTACTTGACAAAAAGGTCACCAGGCTTTTAGTCCAAGAAAACAGGTCTACGGCGTGGAAGCCTACTTAACAAATATGACTACTAAAAATTGGTCCGCAAAATTTCCTATCGGATTAGGAGTAAACCAATCATATGCACTAAATTGAAAAAAAAAAAAAAAAAATTGTTTCGTGATGAAGACCCGTTTATACAAGAATAGATAGACTCGATAGTACGAGACAAATGTCAGTTAATTTACTTCTTGGCATCAATAAAATAAGCGTTTTATTTCTTTGTTGGCAAAAAAATAAGGTAGACCTAGTATATATTGAAAATTAGACCTTATTTGTAAGTAGACATAATTAGACATCGGACGAGGAATCGGTAGACATAAAATACTTGCGGACGAAATGACACATTAGACGAAATGTCAGTGGACGAAATAATAGCTAGTATAGACTTATTTTTAAGAAGAAAAAAAAAATAGTAGACTTTATTGCCGTAGACCGAACGAGCTCTAACCGTCCTGATGACCAACCAAGCCACCGAAGCCGGCTACACAATTCAATTCAGTGTATGATAATAAAGCATACAAATACTCTGGTCAGTAATCTTTTCTCATACGGCGCGGCAGTGTCTCCTCCTCCGTCACTGACCTTAAACAATTTGCGGAGTAATTTAATTCAGGCGGTAATTCCACCAGTTGAGAAAATATTACAAAATCAAAGTATTCACGTGCATAATAGCCAAACAATAATAACTGAACTTAATCACCTTTTGATCAATCGGTGGAATGATCGGGTGCATTAAAACAATACGAATATATCGCCTTCAATTCGGACAAGCGGCAACGCCGATTCCCCGCGAAGGTAATATTTGATCGCCTCCGGTTGCAACTTTCCCTTTGAACCTGAATATTTTAGGCGCGAATCAAGAGGGGGGTCTCGGAGGCTAGTGACTTGAAGGGAATGAGGAGGTGAAAGGGGGGGGAGGCGCTATGACTCCGGTTTAACCCCTCTTGTTTTTCGAGAGCATCATCAAAACGAAATGCTTATCTTCTTATTCCTCGATTTTGAGTCGTTTGCGTTTGTGTTTCTCCTTCGAAAGTCATCCTCAGCGAGTCAACGGTAATTACGATTTAAGCTCTTGAGATCAACTTTAGTCGGTCTTAATTACATTCCGAGCTCTTGCAGAGCTACTTCGAGGAAAGGCCGGACTTCGGAAATAAAGGAAGGTCTTGATATCATCCGAAAAAATAAAGGTGATTGGGTGGCAGTGGTGTCACATAAAATCCATTAACGCTGCATTTCATTAATTTAAAACCATACAAAATATTGATTCAAGGTAGCGCACTGTGCACCTACAATCGTTTGACCTTTTTCAAGCGTTTAAAAAGCTTAAATTTTAATTTTTCTCCACATATTAATGCATTGAAATTGAAAGGTAAATCAATTTGTTTTCCTGTTAAAGAAAAACATTCCAAAACAAAAATGAGCTGTGAGCACTCTAGGTGCAAAAGAATTTGAGTTAAGTCTACCGACAGTTGAAAAATATAACTTTCCGGTTGAATAGTTTAAAAGTGAGAAAATTTAAAAAAAAGAAAGAAATTATATCCTAAAGTTTCCCTACCGCCCTTGAGTCTGTATACTCCGTTGTTATTTATAAAAATGATCCTTGAGACATGCTGAACAAAACCTAATAAAAAAGTTAAAAAAAAAAAAAAAAAAAAAAAAAAAAAAAAAAAAAAAAAAAAAAAAAAAAAAATTGAAAAAAAAAATGCTTACAACCTCCCCTAAAACGGACAAAATGCAGCGTCATTATATTGCACGCGACGCCAATGACATATTTGATCATTTGCTCATGTGTTTCAAGGTTAAATTGAGTGAAGATTTTGATTGCATTTCGACTTGTGACCTTTACGATCTTTAATTCTTGACAAATCATAATTACTGTCACCATAAGTGAGCTCGTGTTCTTCTCGACGTGATTTTTGCTGTATTTGTTAGGATACTATAGGTGTATATGTAGGGATTAGTTGTATGACGGATAAATAATTATGAGGGTCCCACATGTAATTAACCTCTTGTGGGCCAAGCCCGAGTTTACTCGTCTTTCTTTTCTAGTCTATCTACTTCACATAGCTCCAGTATCACATAAATGCGATTCTGGATGTAGACACTTACAAGATAAGGTTTCGTTCGGGTCCCCAGACGCTTGCCCTAAAACTTTTTATCTAAAAACAGATCACCTACTTTTTTTACTTAATGATTGTTGCCCTACCAATTTTCACCTAAAACGCATTTTACCTCAAAAACCTTTTACCTTAAATCTTTAAGGCAAAATGCCTCAATAAGTAAAAATTGTAAAAATGAACAATACACAAAATATAAACCTTAAAAACCGCGAAAACCGTACATAAAAAAACCGAAACCATGACATAATATGAGTTTGTTAATAACAGAGGAATTAATAATTTTGAAATGCATAAAATTACGCGGGAAAAATTTTCATTTCCTTAAAGTTTAGGTATGAAAATTATTTACAGTTTCTTTCCTCTCTATAGCAACAATTTTTTGAGAAGGAGGAGTACATGCTGGCTGAAAATTTTAGGCAAAGAAACGTTTAGATAAAAAATACTTGGATCAAACTGTGCAACTGTTTTTAGACAAAAACTCTGTAGGTAATCTGCGTTTAGGTCAAATACTTTAGAGCAAATGACCCGGGACCTTTCGTTCTGGTGCCTTCAATTCGTCGTATAGGCAATTTCAACTCCCCCGAGTACGAACAGTTACCTACCTTCCCCTTGTAAACGGAAGAGAGGCGTTCTTTTGATCAAACCTGGTCTGTAAAGAGTTAAAATTGATTTATCTTCTTATTGTTGTTGTCGGTACATTCTTGTACGACTTATTTTAAAAGCTCAAAATATTAAAATTGTATCTGAAAAGGAATCTACATCGCGTCGCGTCGTCTTTCCGGCTTCCAGCCGGAAACAGTGTTGTCAGGGTTTGCGGCTTTTCCCATGAGAACACATGGAAAAAACCGCTAGATCTGGCAACATTGGCCGGAAGGCTTTCTTGCTATTCTACTCCGATACTTCGAATTGTATTGTTCATCAAAATCGTTCTCAGCTTCCTTTATGGCTTATGTTCATGTATAGGTACCCATCTTCTTCCTGTCTTCCATTCCGGTGAATGTAATCATCATGTTTAAGAGAAAAGGAGAAACTTATACGAATATTATAAAGGTAAAGTATTTTCGGGATGCCATGAAAAGACACATAACCATTTCATCATTGGCGGATTGGAAACAACTTGTAGAGAAAATACTGTCTGCTCAAAATAACGCAGGCTTCCTTCTTTGCAAGTTCAGCGCATAACATTGTTGCCAGCGATTGCCAGACAAAAATAACGAGATCCCTCAACACTTCGACTGATTAAAATACTGATACACATTGATAGATACATTGCCTTCAGTTACACATTCTGCTTTCAGCTGGAAAGAGTTGGACTGTATATTTCTTAAAATTCAAATTTTTGTTCAATTATTATAATTCATCATTTGATTTGCATACGGAGCAAATATGCTGACTCTTCTACACACGTATACCTACAAAAAAGTAACTTATTTTTATTATTAAATAAAGATAAGTTACTTTTTTTTGTAATTAATTATAACCTCATTCAAAGAAGAGGAGTAAATAATCAAACGGTTAGTGGCAGTGCTTAGAAAAATGTCAGTTTAGATCTTTACAGTGCAGGATTATGAAAAATAATAGTTTCACACATCTTTTTGATTTAATAATAATTACAATTCTTTTTAAGGTTAGCAAATAAGAGGAAAACAAACTGTACACGTTTGCTTAGCTTCAGAATATGACTAATAACAAGGTACAACCCCTCTTTATATTTACAGCTTGTTGAGGCTTTCTTTCTTTTTTATTTATTTGATTTTTTTTCCTTCTTAAAATATCTGGCAACTGTATAGTAAGCGTGACTTGTCCTAAGATTAATGCAAAACAGAGATGACGGTGGTTGTGTGGAAGGAAAGCAACTCGACAGACCGGAAATGATAAGGAAGGGGGTTTCCTGTCACCGTCAATACGTCACTTCCTGTAGACATCCATGATTTTTCCCTCTTTTCCCTCCTTCTCTCCCTGCTGACTCTTCCCCTTCTTATAAAGAGCCCCCCGTTGAAACAGATTGAAGAAGAAATAACATATTTTGCCTTATTTTATTCTTAACGGGCTAGAATGAATGCGGATCAATATCTTATTATGTTTGAATGCGGTTATTATATACGTCGCTTTGGTATTTCGTGGTATTTCGGTCTGACACCTTTGCACACCTTTGCACCTTGGATGCCTTACGTTGTCTTACTAACTTGCCTAACCTAACCTATCCGGGTGGTCTGGTACACCCTGTATACATATATATTTATATTAAGAAAGTTTAATATGAAATTAATAAATTTAAAATCGCACCTATCATTAGCATATCCAGGAAATGGGTCTGTTGCAAACTTTTGCTACAACGATAAAGAGTGTTTCATCGTATGTAAAATCGCCCAAAAAATCCGTTGAAGGCATCAGAAAGTCATGAAATGCGATAATAAACTCACAAGAGACGTTTAATGAAATCCAAGATGGCGGTAAAATATCGAGCAATCTGTATGCATGCACCTTTAACATCCAAGATTTGCCAACGTTAACAACCTCACAGCTTCAGAGGTTATGTCTTTATTTACGTTGTGATTGGGTGCGATCGATATTATGTGAGGTTGGCTATCCTTGGATGTTCGTGGTGCATGCATACAGGTTGCTCAATATTTTACCGCCATCTTGGATTGCATTAAACGTCTCTCGTGAGTTTTATATTCCATTTTATGACTTTCTGATGCCATCAATCGACTTTTCGCGCGATTTTACATGAGATTGAACACTCTACAGCGCTGTAGCAAAAGTTTGCAACAGACCCATTGTCCCGCTTGCGAGAGAGACAAATTCCTATAGATACGCCAATCTGGTGTATACGTATAGAACATGGTGTTTCGAAAGCTATATTCCATCGGATTCAGGAATTCGTCTCTCTTCGGCTGTTTGAACACCCATTAATGTTTTAGGAAAGGATAGCAGAGGCAGAGGGGGAGAGGGGGCCGTCACATGACTTCAGTGCCTATCTCCATCCTTTTTCAACCCACGCGTTCAAAAGGGAGGAGAGAAAGACAAAGGCAAAGTCCTGTATCATCCTTTGCATCGCTCTCCACTGATCAGTGATCATATACTGCTTTTAAGTCCCCATTGTTAATTTACGTCCCTGTTCAACTGTTCACAGGTCAAATTAGGAGGGTTATGCAATATGCAGAGCACGGTAGTTTTGCAGCTTGCTTGGATCACTCAAAGGTTGGCGCTTTGTCGCTTGGATGACTGTGATTGAATATTTCGTGGAAACGGGGATTTAGTAATTAAATTAAAAATAAGTCTCGCAAAAAAGCAGCGCTGGAGTAGGTCGGCTAATGCTCCCTTTGCTTCTGGATGCAGAACACTGGAATATCGAACAGAGACGCAAAAGAGACGGCTTTCACATTACGGTAGTAAATTATTGATAAAAATCGGAGCTCAATGATAGAGTGCGTCTACATGAGCATTCAGTGCCATTGGAAGTAATGAGACTATAGAGTGTTGAAAGCGTTTTCCACTGATCCATGAATGCAATGTCGAGCCTTGTGTTTAAAAGCCAGAGACAAAAACAATCGTAACACTAAAAACTTCCAAAATCTACAACTTTAATGGAGGTTGGCCCGGGTGGGTTCCAGGAACGTTCGTCCGACGACATTTGCTTGATTTACATTTGCCTGGTAAAACAATGTGAGCATTTAATAATTTTGTTCATCCAATATCTTATTGAACAAAATTTTATTGACACAAATATAACAAAAACAAAACAAAAAACATCAAAAGCAAAATGAACCACAACAAAATGTGTGTGTGTTTGTATAACAAAATGTCATGTTGTTTGTTAATGTTATTTTGTTGTTGTTGTTTTGCGATTTAGTCTAATTGATGAGAAAATCAGAAATGTTAGCAGTTCTTGCAATCTTTGTTGCTAGAACTTGCGGATTCTCGCCGTCTTTCTCGCATTCTAAGCAACGTAGAGCTTTTTTTGCCATCCGTCCGTGTTCCCAGCGACCAAATACCGACCGACTTTGAATAGTTCTTGAATAGTTTTTTTTTTTAATTTTTTTTTTTTTATATGCATTATTAACAATTTTTCAATTTGTATTAACTTTTCTTATGAAACTTGGTTGCCACGCAAATTTACCAGAGAATATATTATCAAAACAAAAACAGTGATAATTTTCAAGGGGGTGGTGGGGGGGGGGGGGGGGGGTTGCAATAGTTCCTGACCTAAATTCACGTATGCACTTCGTAACTATATTTTGCACTCTAAAAGAAAAAAAGCATTACATGCGGAACTGAGCCGCCTTTCTCGCATTCTAAGCAACGTATATAGAGCTTTTTTCGCCGTCCGTGTTCCCAGCGACCAAATCTGTAAGAATAAACCTTCTTTATTACTGTCTGAAAATCAAGCGCAACAATCTTATCATTGTTCCAATTCGTAGGTTATGTTCTTTTGTATGTGGTGGGGGGGGGGGGGGGTGCGAAGCGTACATAGTGCATGCAAACACGGGAGGTCCATCTGAACTCTGAGCTAAGTTGTCTCTGTAAGAAGTGAGTTTTAGACTTTTTATAAATGGTCTCATCGATATGTTATGTTATGTTGAATAAATAGATAAGAAAAATGTAGAAGGAGGTGGTGTTGTACCCTTGTCCATCACAGTCTAACATACGTGTTTTATTAGAGAACAGAGAGCGAACGATAATTTATTTCCTTCACACATTAAAATGTACAGTCAACGAATAAAATAATGTCAGTTGACTCCTTAAATTTTGTTTGAGATAGGCAACCTGCAGTGCTCAGCATAATGAATTCAAGCATTACAGTTGGCCTACCTTGCCTAAATTTAAGGAGCCCACCGACATTATTGAATTCGCCGACTGTACATATTAATGCTTTAAAGGTAATTATACATATCTATGTCAGTCCCATGCCGTGGATTTTGAGCCTTCAGGGGAAGGGCAATGCAATTGTATTATTTACCCTTGATTACCAACAAAGTTAAGATGAACTATATTCATCCGAAACAACAAACAAAGGAAATCTTGAAAAGCCGTACGCTTGATGCTTCATCTCAACACAGAATGTCCTTTCAAACGAAGTTTAATATTGAAAGATCCATAGCTTTGACGTGCCAAACCAAGAGAAATATGTTCAAATAATCGGTTCAAATGAAGATGAACCGACATTCTTGGGAAGGTAGAGGTTGAATTGCAACTGCAGCCTTTGAAACCAACAAAATTTACCAGTGTCACGGGTTTGAAACCAGACATCGCACAGTGCGTGTTTTTAATTTTTTTTGTGGATATATCCGACAAATTTTTTAGAGAAAAAAAAAACATCAAAAAAACACGCGATGAAAACATTGCTCAGTAAACGTTCCAGCAAATTCGAGATTTGATACAGCATTGTATCCATTGTTTCTGTAGCAAAGAGGTTTACCATGTATGCCCTTCAACAAAAAATAGGAAATTCCTTGGCTGTATGAAAAAGTTCTGGAGGCTCTCCCCCAGTAAATTTTTAGATTCTATTCTGTCTTAGGACGTTTGGATGCATTGTTGAGCTATCTTATCGGGAAAAGTCTGAGAGCATTTCACATTTGCTGACGGTTTTAGGTGAAATAGTCTAAAATTTCTTACTGATTTCGATGGAAGTCGCATCCATTTATAAGACGTTTCCACAAAGGGAATAAATTGTAAGCTTGCAGTTCTAACATAGTTATACAAAGCATAGATTCAGTGACCAGGTGGGCCAACTGTTGCGAGTTGAGTCGGTGCTCTTTTTGTCTAGCAACTGTGCATTTTGACGGGCCAACAAGATAGAGTTATTAGGCGATGGATAATATGTCATATTTTCCTCAATCTCTGTCAATGAGACGCGTATTTAAGGAGTTTTGGTTAAGTATGTGGTTTCAGTGGCAACTCGTGCAATCAGACAACCGTACTCTTCTGTCATTTAATCCGATGCAAAAATATCCATTCCAAGAAAATCAATAATTCCCCGTAGTTTTATGTAAAATCCGCACTGCTGCCTCAATGCACGAGCCACCAATTGTGTCACTTGTTTCTATTTTGGAAGTGTCAAGTTGGCTACCCTGCCGTTTGATCATACTCATTTGATGGCGTATGAATCGAGGCGGACTTTAGTGGTAATCAGAGGGCTGATCCACGTCAATTCTTGTTCAATGAGCTAGAAATTATGGTTGTAATAACTGGAACACTGTTTGAATTAACAAAGCTTTTGTTTATTTAAGCAAAATCTTTGGTTGATTTAACAAGAATTGACGGAGATAAAGAAAAAAAACAAAAAACAAGCACAGTGGGCTCGTGCAATGTTGCAACAACGTATTATCTCCATTTAACTGCTTTGTGGACCAAGCCCGAGTTTACTCGTTTTTCTCCTCCCGTCTATTTCCCTTCAATTTGTCGTATATGCAATTTCAACTCCCTCGAGTAGGAACAGTTAACTACCTACCCTATATGCATAAACGGAAGAGTGGCGTTCTTTTGAACTAACATGACCCTTAGAGGATTAAACCAACTCAAAATAATCGATATTCAGGAGATTCACTGAATTCCTGAGAAATCGATATACTTTTTCACAGGTTAAAACAGTCAAAAACATGGTTGCCAAATAGCACGAACCGCTTTGAACAAGCTTTTTGGTCATTTAAATATTCACGGAAAAAAAGATTAGTGAAAATAACCATACAGATACCTAATTTTGGCACCTTCTAGATGTTATGGTAAACTTGACCAGAAGTATGGTACATTTACCGATACTTTGAGTAAAGTCGACATGCAATCAGGTAACATCACCTTGTGCCTAGTCAAAACATAGTATACTTCTGGTTAACATTACCATAACATCTAGCAGGTGCCAAAATCAGGTATCCGTATGGTTATTTTCACCGCAGTTTTTTTCCGTGTTATTTTTACTTTCTCACTATACTAACCAAGTTAGAAATAGAGAAAGTATTGCAATGGCGCAGAGCTTTTCAAGATATTTTGTTTCGATACTTGGCCCTCTACATCTAAGCAAATCATGATAATTACAAAATAATTAGCTCTCATCATGTCTAATAATATCCTAAGGAGCATCCATCCCTGAAGTTTTAATATTATTCAACCATACGTGGCTTGGAGGTGCCAATGCACAAACTTTCTATGGCTTCTGTCTGTCCGTAGCCATAAAACGTGAAACCCAGCATAACTTTTTAGCTATTGATCCATGAACATCCAAACTTTGCAGATATGTTGCTTTAAACATTCCCCAGAGGAACTTTCTTTTTTATTTTTTTGAAATTTTAATTTTTGGATTAGTTATACTTAGATGAAAAATGGTTTCCATTGAAATCAATAGGAAAATGGGTCAAAAAAACAAACGTTTAAATATTTCAAAAATGAATCTTTGGATCCGGATGAAAATATTAAAAGAGGGTCTGGGGGTGTTCCCTAGAATATTGAGGGGGGTCTTGTGGTTTTCCCCAGAATATTATAGGGGGTCTGGGGGTCTCTCCCAGATTAAATTTGATGTGAGAAAGTGTTCGTAGGGTATTCCCTACAGTTTATTTCTCCATGTTGTCCAAAATCATGAACGATCCATTCCACTTTGTGAAGCCCCAATACATATCCGAGCGGCTCTCAAAACCCACCATTAAAGTTATCTAATAAACCAGGTAAATTGTCTAATAAGCGTTTGAAACGAGGATGTTAAAGAGAATTCCTTCCATTCATAAAATTTCGGGTGCTTTTGAGGCCCAATTAAACGGGCTGAGCCATTGCACAGAAATTCCCACTCCTACGCGAGGAAAACGGGCGATAAAATATGCGCTCGCAGTTCTTGCCCAGGGTTGCCAGCTCGAAGATTAAATCACAAAAATACCTAAATCGAGAAAACGGGTCCAGCAAACACTCAACGAAGTTTGGAGACGTTGCACTTATCTAGAGTTCAGGACTCGATCGTTCGAGACATTAAGACGCAATAATCTGAGGAATTAGGATTGGATTTTCACCGAAAGATTCCTCTCAACATCACTTCGAACACACCAGAAGCGCGCAATCACTTAACGAAGACATGAATGATAAATTGATGAGCCTCACTCTCATTTTAATTTATTTCAATTCAATCTCCTTCCTTTTGGTCAGCCGATCATTTAACCAGTGGCGTCGCGTGCAATTTGGCAACAATGTATTCTATCCATTTAAACTCATGTAAACGATCGAATTCAGGGGGTGCACAGTGCACAAGAAAAATTCGATATATTTAATGAGTTTAAATGGAGCAGTTGCATTGTTGCCAGATAGCATGTGACGCCACTACTGCATTTAACCGAAGGAGCCATCGATAAAGTACTATTTATCGAAGCAATCGAAACTATAACGAGGAGATATATTATATTATTTATTTTTACCTGATTTCCTGTATTTTGATTATAGTCAGACGATGGCCATTTCAGATTTATTATACACACCTTCAGGTCTGGTGGAACACACTTAAATAACACTATACCGGAATAATAGAAGTAAAAATTAATAACAAATCGTAAAAAGCGAAGCTTGAGTTCATTGTCATGTAATTTTTTTTTTTTTTTTGATTTATTTTCTTGATATTCAGGTTTTTTTTTTTTGCATTTAAAAAAGTAGAGGTTTGACATATCACAAACCGTGCTCCTCTAGGTCACCTCTCATATTTTTGATACATCTATAAGTGGCTATTCCCTTTTAAATTTCATTGGTACGTATTCAAATGCTTAGCTTTCTGCTTTCTGTTTTATTTTTACTTTTTCTTACGCTTAAGCTTTTTTTGAGGCTTTGTTTTTAGGGCTTAGCTTACACGAACTTGAATTTAGGAGTCAGAAAGGCGGTAACATCAGAACTAACGCCATAAATCGTCAATTCGCGTAACTCACTAGAATAAGCTGGGGTGGGCCACCTTTGGGTCACCTACCTTACTCTAGTTTAGAAACACCTTATATAAGGATTGGGTAACCTACAACTGGTTACATTTTGCATGTTTGAAGTCATAAAAAAAGAACTAAGAATTGACACAGAAGACTGCAATCAGAATTAAAACGTCGGTTTCTTTTGAAGCCCTATTTTCCGGATCGTTTGTCATTATAAAAAGTTCCAAACTAGCACTATGCTAAGCTGAGCGAAAGACAGAGCGAAAAAGACATAAGTCCGCCATTTTTCAAAAGTACACCAAAAGAGACCGAAAAATGTTTCCGTTCACTCTTTATTTGGGAGTCTCCATTATGATGTATTATCTTGTCCTATTATGGGTGTGTAGAACAGTTGAACCTTTCCATTTGATCTTCTATATATAGAAGATCACCAAGCGTTTAAAGCGCGATATTTGACGATATGCCAGATTGCACGCTTTACCACTGTGAGACGACTTCACAACAATAGCTTATTGAGGTTACATTTTCACGATCGAAGCTTCTAAGTGAGAAAAACATTGCTTGAAGACGAAGCAAAATGGGTCGTTACATTTTGTCGTTACTTTCGCTGTTCTTTTTTTTTCAATTTTTCTTTTTTTTCTCTTCACTGAATAATAATTCCGATAGGATGCTACTCGCTTCTTTCCATTTGATGTGAATCAAGCAATCGTGCACGACATCCCGTACGAAATAAACAAAAACAAAAAAAAAAGACCTTCGGCGACAATATTCAAATTTCCTTGAAATTAAGAAAAGCGGAAACGGCGAGGAGGAATTGAATCTAAAAGTCATGGTTGTAGCGGAAGATTGGGGAATGATTCAAAATTGTTTCATATCCGTTTCCGATATTTTCTTCGCAGACGCAGACTTCCGACAAGTTTTCTAAGTTGCTTTTCTGAAACCGGACGGAGACACTTCAACTCACTTTCACGCTCATGGCAAAAGCCAAGAAGTTCCTCGTCCATACAGCGCTCCGGTTCTTTCGATATTCCTACTTGGATATGTTCATGACTTCATATTCAGACTAAGAGAAACGATTTCAAACATAAACATTTCAATACATCATTACGAAAATTCAATCAAGCAAATGTTTCGCCTAGACAAGTGAAACGACTAATCTTTTTACATATTATTTCATGTCCAGGTAAATTTATTTGAAATTCCATAAGAATTGGTGTTAAAAATCGTTCTCATAATGTGAACACAGTATGACCCGCAAAGGGTTAAGGAGAGGTCTATAAGAGAGGAGAAATCCATCTCTCATCTTCTCGAAAATAATGTAACCCGGTTTAAATTTTTCTGACAGTTCATAGATGGTTAAAGGTCAGTTAATCTACGACAAATGGGTCTGTTGCGTACTATTGCTACATCAATATAACTCATTGTTTCTAACGTAAAATTCTGCGAAAATAACGATGCGCACATTAAAAACTTTCAAAATCCACTCATTAACTCAGAAAATACCTTCAATTTCAAACAGTCCGCGCTACACTAGACACTATATCACCGACTTATAACTACATAGATGGAACCATCTCGTTTATGTAAACATCAACAGAACTTACAAACATTGGAATGTTTCGTTTAGATGCGCACATTTCTTATATTATTTTGTAATCTTTGATAAACCGAAAAGACCAGACAGCAAATGCAGCTTGTATTTCACGTATTAAAAAAGAAATTCCATCATTCTGTAGTTACGATGTTGTTTACTGATTATGCACGGTGGCTCCGTCTGTGTAGTAGTATGTCCGTGCAAATAGTGTCTAGTTTAGCGCGGGCTGTTTGAAATTGAAGTGATTTCCTGAGTTAATGAGTGGATTTTGAACGTTTTTAATGTGCGCATCGTTATTTTCGCCGAATTTCACATAAGAATCAAGGTTCTACATTGTTGTAGCAAAAGTATGCAACAGACCTATTGCGCATTTTTGCAGTAAGCGATTTCAGAGTTCATTCAGATGCAAAACCCTATAGAAAAATAACGATGTTAGCACTAAAAACTCTCGAAATTCAC
This sequence comes from Trialeurodes vaporariorum, assembly GCA_011764245.1. NCBI lineage: Eukaryota > Metazoa > Arthropoda > Insecta > Hemiptera > Aleyrodidae > Trialeurodes > Trialeurodes vaporariorum. The sequence goes on from VMOF01000320.1 coordinate 19,175,847, forward strand.
TCCTAAACTTATGTAATGCTTGTAAATGCGCGAGCGTAATGGCGGCGTTGGGCCTGAATAATGGGAGATTTTCATCTAATACTGTATAACTTCACCAAAAAGTGGCGAATAAGAGACGATTTTCCTTTGACATCGGTGTGTCCGGTGTCACCAGCTGTTACGGTATACCATTAATCGGATGTGGAAAACTACTCTGGATTCTCATTACTCTGTGAATCTTCCTTGTCAGCATAGAGAGAGTGACGAAATTAATATAGCAATCTTTCATTACAAGCGCCCAATGCCGCCATTACGTTCGCTCGTTTAAAATAATTTGATGGGTTAAATAGTGGATTAATAATGGTTTTTAGTGGTGCTACAGTTGTTATTTTTCGAGGATTCCACCCCTGAATCAACCCTTCAGTCGATTGCTTTGTAGCAAAAGAGCCCAACAGCCCCATTTGAGACATCCTTCCCAGAATGTGATGTTGAAGGCCGTTCAAGGTCAAATGAAGCCGGTAGAAATCTCGACGAAGGAGAAACTTCTATTATAAAGTAGTATTTCACTAACGACGAACGACGAATAAATAATTACTACGGTCATAGTTTTAATTTGTGTGTGTTTTTTTTGTATTTTTTTGTATTTTTTTGTTTTGTTTTGTTTTTTTTTTGTTTTTAGACCTTTTAGGAATATGCTCCTGAGTTTGTACAGCTATTTGTGGAGCTCAAGTCTCTAAGAGCATTTTCGGGGAAATGACACGATAAAATAGCACTAGCTGGGCCTCCAAGGCCGATGTCAGCAAACTATAGGGTTATTGCCTTAGCTCCTACTTCATGCCAGTGGCGGCTCGGGTGATTTGGCAACAGTGTTTTTATCCCATTTAAATACATGGAAAACAATCGAAACTCGAGGAGGCTGCCAGCCACCGCTTGAATCGATTTTTTACCTAAGTTTAAGTGGGAAAAATGCATGGTTGCCAAATCTCACGGGCTGCTCCTGCTTCATGCGAGCATCGGAAATATCGGAAGCGTAGCGTGCAATTTTACAACGAACGTTGTAACTTCTCCAAAAATGTCGAATTATTAGGTGTGTGGTGAACACCATTGAATGCGACCTTTTAAATGGGTTTAAATGCACATAACACACCGATGCCAAATTGCAGGTTACGCCACTGCATGCGATTCATCATTTTCCTGCAAGAGCGCACGATTTTATTTCTTCGATGTCCGGGGGATTTCGTCGGATGCTCCCAGCGTGCTGCGGGAACATTAGAGACGCACGAAGTGTGATGTTAACACTTGAAGTTTAATCGATGGCACCGAAAACCACGATCGATCAGGAAATAGTCTCGGCTCTACTCTAATGTATACATGACACGCTCATATACTCACTCACACATCCACGCTAGAGCTCAGGTTATCATACTCTGTCGTTGAACAGCAACAAACGGCAGAGTGAGAAAGAGGCGGGAGACTGGGTAAGAGAAAGAGCAGGAGAATGAGAGAGGGAGGGAGAAGGGGAGAAAGAGAGATAGAGAGCGAATAGAATATGGAGTAGAAATAAGGAGAGAAAGAGAGGGAAAGAGGGAGAGAGAGAGAGAGAGAGAGAGAGAGAGAGAGAGAGAGAGAGTGTGAAGAGAATATGGGGTAAAAATAAAGAGAGAGAGAGAGAGAGAGAGAGAGAGAGAGAGAGAGAGAGAGAGGAGAGAGAGAGAGAGTGCGAAGAGAATATGGGGTAAAAATAAAGAGAGAGAGAGAGAGAGAGAGAGAGAGAGAGAGAGAGAGAGAGAGAGAGAGAGAGAGAGAGAGAGAGAGAGAGTGCGAAGAGAATATGGGGTAAAAATAAAGAGAGAGAGAGAGAGAGAGAGAGAGAGAGAGAGAGAGAGAGGGGGAGAGAGAGAGTGCGAAGAGAATATGGGGTAAAAATAAAGAGAGAGAGAGAGAGAGAGAGAGAGAGAGAGAGAGAGAGTGCGAAGAGAATATGGGGTACAAATAAAGAGAGATAGAGAGAGAGAGAGGGAGAGAGAGAGAGAGAGAGAGAGAGAGAGAGAGAGAGAGAGAGTGAAGAGAATATGGGGTAAAAATAAAGAGAGAGAGAGAGAGAGAGAGAGAGAGAGAGAGAGAGAGAGAGAGAGAGAGAAAGAGAGAGAGTGAGGGGGGGAGCGAAGGGAATTAGGGGTAGAGAAAAAGAGAGAAGGAGAAGAGTTCTCTAACGGGTAATTACTTTGCGTGCCAACGCGCTGCCAACGAAAATAGCTTTAGTTTTTTCGCCGGTTTTTATTTATTCAGGTGCGAGCTCTTGTTTCTGATGTTTTCTCTCTTCTTCGAAATTATGAGTGAGAGGGGATAAAGAAAACAAAGTGGAGGGTTGGGCGAGGGTGGTTAGACAATGCTACTACTTTTGGGCGAATGTGGTGTCAAAGTGTTTCAAAAAGGATTATGGTGGCTCAATTCCCTAAAATGCCTTTTAAGAGTAAGAGTATGCGAGAGTAAGAAGCTTGCCATAAACTTCGTATGGCACGCTTCTTACTCTCGTTTTGCTGTATACAATGATTAATATAATGCAGTGTAAGAGGCGCCCTCTGGTGGCCGTGTGCGTTTGGGAGATTTAGTTTTCAAGATTTGAGTGCGGACTCAAATGCTCGGGTCGTATTGTGTATTTTCGAGATATTTTTGAGTAAGTACAATGAAACAGTCAGACCATTTTTAAGCGTGCCGTATATATACGGTACGCTTTTTGTTTTCATTTTCATATCTAATATATAGGTTGCATGCTTTGCTTATGGCAAAACCTTGGCGGGAAAGGTTTGAAAAATTTAAAAAAGTGTTTTCATAAAACTGGTTTCATTAAGTTAATTTATTGCTGCAAACCAGGAGGTCTCGGCGTCTATTTTTTTAAAATTGTAAAAGTTTTGGTATTCCTGTTTAAATTTTAATAAGTTATTTAAACGTCAAAGTCGAATTCCTTTGAACGAGAATTCCATACAGGTCCAGCAACCTAAGTCATTTGTACCAAACCCATGAGTCAAAAATTTAAAGACAGGAGGGGGGTGGAAACATCTCCCGCAGGAACCCTCTTTGCCCCTCGCCTTTGGGCTCCACCGGTCACAAGATTTCTTCACGGTGCATTAAGCGGTCGTAAATGTGTCAAAATCTGTTTGAAGGGTTTCGGAAAGAAGTGACGGCGAGGTATTGATAAAGAGCGGAGGGGAATAGAAAAAAGAGGGACTCGTTCATATCCTTAAGTAGACCCGTTTAGTGATGACGTCACGATCAGAATTGGTTCCAAAAAAATGCTCTATCTCTCACTCTCGTTGATTTTCCTATAAGAAATCAGATCCAAATTTTCGAACGCAAATTCATGCTAGTTAAAGAACAGTTTTTTCAAATTTTTTTGCACCATTAGATTCCACGTATTTTAAAGTATCTTTTCACTCTAACATAATTCCTAAAAGATCACAAGCGAATTTACAATCACAGTTATACCGAAAGATGTTCTACGTTTTGTCCTCGTCTTACTCACGGTCTCTTATGGGAGTATCACCACCATGACACTCAATCATTCTAACTTCTCTTCGTATCGAAGCTATTTCTCGAGGTATAACACATGTCGTGATGGTGCTGATGAGCCTATATCCTAGAATTTTGTGCTCATAAGAAACTGTGAGTGTGACAAGGACAAAACATAGGACTTTCTTCGATATAACTGTGATTGTGCATTGATGCGCGATGTTTCAAAAAGTTTGTAATATAGCGGGCTCATATTTTATCACTGAGAAAAAAGTGGCTGTTAAAACTGAAGGAATAGAGCCATAGATGATTTCGCCTTATTTCAATCATGAAACCTATCGTTTCTATAGTCAGCGCGCTTGAATCTACACGAATTCCGATTGTCTCTATGGAATTTCGATTATTTCTATGGGAAAAAAAGCGCGGGAATATATATCCTATCGGAAAATTCATTGAAACAATCGGAAATTTTTATAAGGGACGTGGAACCCAATGGTGTGATAAACACAACTGGTGCAAAGAACATGTTGTTTACTAGCAGTTGTATTTGAAAATTTGGATCGTGTTTCATATGGGAAAACCCACGAGAGCGCGAGTGAGGCGGAGCCTTTTTTTGGAACCAATTTTTTTCATGACGTCTCACTAAACAGGTCTTGGTTATTGGAAACATTTGAAATTCTGGGGGATCGGCAAATTGAAAACCCCTTTATGAGCGTCTATGCAATCAAGGGATTTTTGAGGAAATTTTGGGCGTTTTGTTGCGAAAAAAAGGTTTTTAAAATCCAGAACAAAGGGACGGGGGTAAAATTCGCATTAATAGCTCTAAAAAGTGAGAGGGGCTGTCACGTGTCTTCCACCACTGGACAGCCTCCTTGCTGCGGCTATGGAATTGACTCTGGAATAACTTATTTACCTATCCTAAAAAGTTTCTCGCGTGTACAGTATTTTTTACTGGAAGCTTCTTCAAATTTTGGAAATTATAGGTCCATATGGAACTTTGCTTCTCCAACACGAAAAATGATATCGACCGATGGCAACAGAAAAAAAAATAATATTACAATGAGTTGTAATGAATAATGGCTTAGTTTTGACTGTAAACTTTCGATACTTTTCAACAAAATAAATGGGGGAGGGGGAATGGGTCTGTTGCAGACTTTTGCTCCAGCGCTATAGAGTGTTCTGTATCATGTAAAATCGCGTGAAAAGTCCATCGGTGGCATCAAAAAGTCATGAAATGCGATAATAAACTCACAAGAGACGTTTAATGAACTCCAAGTTGGCGGTAAAATATCGAGCAACCTGTATGTATGCACCACGAACATCCAAGGATAGCCAACCTCACAATATCGATCACACCCAATCACAATGTAAATAAAACACATAACCTCTGACGCTTTGAGGTTGTCAACGTTGGCAATTCTTGGATGTTAAAGGTGCATGCATACGGACTGCTCGATACTTTACCGCCATCTTGCATTTCATTAAACATCTCTTGTGAGTTTATTATCGCATTTCAAGACTTTCTGATGCCACCCATGGACTTTTCACGCGATTTTACCTACGATGAAACACTATTTATCGTTGTAGCAAAAGTTTGTAACAGACCCATTAAAATCCACAAACGCCTTAAACCTCCGCACCTACTAATCTATACCCCTAGAATGCTTGACGTGTAAAGGGCACCTGAAATGGTTAGTTATGTATATTAAAGGATTATTTTTTCATGAATTCGCAAGTGTTCCATTTATGTATCTTACATATCTACATCGTGACAATCGCAATAAGTGCTGACAGCACCTAAAATGGAAAAAAAGAAGAAAAAAAACTGTTTATTATTTAGAATCACGGCTTTTCCGAAAATGACGCTTTTTGACTTCAAAAGAACGCAACCTCATTTTTGATCCCTGAACAAGCCGTTTAAAAGGTGGAGGGATTTAGAAATATCTATTGTCTATACTTTATGTGGGTAAAAAAGATCGAGCCTTATCAAATAATTTTCTTTTTTCAGCTTTCAATAGGTTTGTTGCAAACTTTTGCTACAGCGCTATAGAGTTTTGATTTTTATGTAAAATCGCCTGAAAATTACATTGGCGGCATCAAATAGTCATAAAAGCCATTCATAAACCCACAAAACGCATTATAAAGAAAGCCAAAATGGCAGTCGTAAAGCCGAACAATCTGTGCACGCGCATACGACGAACATCAAAGACAGGCGATCCATTTTCCCCTTTTTCGTTATAAGGGGGGGGGGGAAATATCTCTACAGTCAAACTGTGATTTTAAAAATTTGCATGGTCAAGATGTTGTGTCCTGTGAAGGGTGGCGGGGAGCAAAATATCAAGAATATAGGGTGTTGCAAAACTTAAGTGCCAAACTTATGGAGTGTATTTTTGGGGTGAACATGTACCTATATAAGGCTTTATTTTTCTACATGAATATGTGCTACAGATGTTTCTCTTCTGAGCTAAAGCCCTCCAAAGTTTTGAAAACAAAAAACAAAAAACAAACACAAAAAAACAACGCCTTTGACTCATCTCCTTATAGATACATCTGATCTAAATTTATTTTTTTCATAATTTCTCACCAAACAAGCTCAATTGGACAGCACTTCTCACAAAAGAACTGAGTGACATTTTTGATAAAATTGAGTTATTGATTGATAGAGCTAGCAATACTGAATCTCGAAGCAACAAGTGCTTCTTCTAATAACAACTATTTCCCGTCAAAATTCCAGGTAAAAGTGAGCTGGTGAGCCTCATTGAAGTCATTGTCCATATGATGAAATTAAATGAGAACTTGGTTCCTTTTTCTTAAACCTTAATCCGAGTCACGTAAGGAACCAACTCCGACTTGGTTCCTTTTATAGAATTGGGAACGGACTTAAGTCCGGATTAAAGGATTTTAAAATATCAACAGTGTAAACCAACTCTGCCGTTTGGTTTCTCTTAGAGATTCGGTTTTCGTGATTATGCCAAACAAAAAGAAGAAAGGAACCAAGTCACTTTAAACGCTAAAAATTAAGTAGGTACCTTTCCTGCATAGGAAATTCCTTTTTTCCGGTGTTGAAATGCAAAAACATAACACGGTAGTTGAATGAAATCAAAACGTAAGTAATTCCGAGTTTTTTGTTTAAATGCTAGCTCTTCAACTTTGGACTCAATTTTCTCGAGATCAGCTCCATGTCAAGTGGTTCCTCTTTGATGAATTATCATTGCTAGCAAAAGCATTAAAGCTGTTCAGACTTTAGTGGCACGCTTTTCCAACACCTGCGTGTTGGAATTTTCCCTGCTTGTTTTTTTTTCCAGTCATTCGATGCCTTCACCGTTGTTATTTTGTTTTTTTTTTTTAACTTTCCCGTTGAAGTATCAGTGGTGACTTCATTTTTCTTTGATTTGCCTTCGATGCAAACACACACAGAGTGTGTAAGTGTGTTGGTGGTCTTGTCGCACACGCACAGAAATTATACCGAGTTTACACACTCACGCATAGGTCCTCTCACCCTCGCCTACGTGTGCACTTTTATGGCCCTGTTCGAACCCTGACGCAGCACAGTGGAGCGAGTCAATGAGAGGGGTCAGATATGGACTATATGACTAAAAATGTAAATTTTGAATGTTTATACAATAGCAAAAAAAAACAAACAATAAAACAAAAAAAAACTATGAAGGATGCGGTTCTTGAAGGAGTGGTGGGAGAGGGGATGGGGTGGCCCGATAGCCTCCCCCCCCTGGGTGCGTTACTCCCCCTTGTGACCCCTGTATCAACTTAGCTTGGCAAATTGAGTCCATCACCTTCAAGGGTTTCCATATCTTCTGCAACTGTGGCTCTTTCACTCACTCATCATATGGGCAAAAATGTGATGTCTCCAAAAGCCCTTGTGACCCCTCTATCAATTCAGCTTGGCAAATGGAGTCGATTGCTCTCAAGGATTTCCATATCTTTTTCAACTGGGGCTCTCTCACTCATTGCGACTCATGATTCATCATATGAGCAAAAAGGTGATGTATCCAAAACCCACCTTGCAGAGCAGGCACCGGTAAGCACTCGGTCTTTAGTCGGAAGTACCCCTCCAAACCTTTAAGTCCGTGTCGCCGCCGTAGCATATGTATAATGTATACCATAAGATTGTGCTATACACTTACGAGGTCGACTGGCGCATAGTGTTAATGTATGTCCCACTGGTACGGCGTGAAACTGCAAAGCGCCCCCCCCCCCCCCCTCCCCCGGAAGTGCGTGTCTCACCAATTCTTGAAAAATATTTAGCTTATTTTTTCCCTATTTTACGAAAGTGTTTCATAGTCACTCTTATTAATGCACCTCCATTAACATCCTGGCAAGAAGCTCAACTTTTTTTTTGCTAAAAATGGAGGTTGGGCGGGGTTAGCTAATCATTTGTGAATTCTGAGACTTGAACTGAACGATTAAAACTATAATATTTCAAAAGCTAAGAACCAAAACTTTTGTAAACAAACTGACAGACCTATCGCGGCACGCATCATAACCAATACTTAATCTGTATTGAAGTTCCCCTGCTTGTTGGTCCCCCATTTCTTTAAAAGAAGCAAATTCTGTTCTGTATTACGCACGTGTACAGGGTGTCAATTAAAAAAGGAGCCAGGCCGAATATTTTAAGAACGGCTCCGAATTTCGAAAAACACTGACATATGTGTTCGATTATATCAAAGGAGACATATTTTATGGGGGTCGTCGGGGGCCTTCCCCAGGGGGCTGCTAGGGAGATACCACCTCCCTAAATCCAATACTTCAAATGGGGACCCCCAGTTTTTATTTAATAATCAAAAAGAGATTAGAATTCTAAGACTTTTGGTACAGACCGAAGGACGATATTGTTTTTCCTTTCGTTTTCGTTTTTTGTTTTCGGCTCGTGGACTGTAAGTTATGATCGGAATTTGTTTGTTGACTTTCATGAGGAAATATATCTGCTCCTAGTTTTAAGCTGCCTATAATTTGACAACCCTGCTTCGGTCCTTGCTTTTATCGCATTCTCTATTCACATGTTTTCTTCCCTAAGATTAATTGCCAGGACTGAAGTTTCTCACTTGATGAATTTAAGACTTGGCGAAAGCTTATCATTGCAATCAATCGAAAAGGAAAGTTTGGAGCTCGTTTTTTCTGGGCGTTATCTGATCCAATTGTAATAGTTTTTTTACCCTTGCTCCAACTCAATACTATTGGAACAACTTGCGACACGGAATGCAAAATCGATCTTGAGATACTGACGTCTACCATGAGCCAAACGAAAGACATAAAAACAATTTAAGGTTTAAATAAAATTTGATTACAAAATTAAGGAAAAAATTGCATTTCATTTACATTAAACCCTTTCTATTCCACTCCCGCAAAAGATTACTTGCTCTCGTCCCCGAGTCCAATTTACGGGTAGCTTCAATTTCTTATATTGATAGGAAAAGCGATTCCGAACTGTCAACAATTGTAGACTGGTGTATTCTCGAGCACCTGCAATTGGCAGGATAGGCAAAAAGAACACCAAGAAGCAGGAATTTTTAACTACCCTCTAGGCGAGCGAGAGTTTGATTAGCAGCATCCAGTATATACTACGGTAAGACAACGAAGAATGTAATTTACTATACTTGCGGGTTGATTTTGCCTCAACAAAGAGATATGGTAACCTCGACTAGGCATCAGGCTAAACGTCTGAAATAATCAATCAAATTTATTCTATAATTTTATTATACATTAATTAATTCTGTCTAGAGGAGTTCAATTTAACGTTGAGTGGGAGACAAAATCAAGTACAAAGTGCCGTTTTAATTAATCATGTTCCATCAATCATGCGATTTTTCCGTCATCTTCGATACCTCATCACCATCACCTAATTAAATCATTTTTAAGAGCCAAACTTAACTAAACAGAGGAGCTGCGAGCTATGAGAAATGTCCAAATTAATCCTTTGGGATGATATCGTCAAAAATTAGATAAATAATTTATCATTCATAAACTTCGAAGATTAGTTTTAATCACAGAGAACTGTTTTAACAAGTATATTTTAACCCTGCGAATGTTATACTGAGAAGTCTATTTGCGATTCAAAAACGTTCTTTTTTCCCCCATTTAAACACATTAGAAAGGTCGAAATCCTGGTCATCACCGATGACTGAACCGTTCGACTTTTTTGGTGCATTTAGATGTAGAAAATACACTGTTGCCAAATTTTACGCTTCGCCACTGGATTTTTGCAACTTTTTTCGATCTAAAATCATAGTAAAGCCAAAATTGCCAGTAGAGCAAAAACAGAACGCAAAATTGAGCATTCTTTCCATGGGAGGATACAGGAATTTGTCTTTCTCTCTCTTCTTCCATTTGCAAACACGTGTGTTAGAAAAGGATAGGAAACTACGTGACTTGAGCCCCTTTCTCCCGTCTTTTTCTAACGCACGCGTTCAAATGGAAAGAGTGAAAGAAAGAAAAATTCCCGTATCCACCCATGTTTTTCCCCCCTCTCTCCTACCTTATTTTAAGTCAGGTTTCACAGATATGCACGATGAAATCTGTAGTAGCTCAGGGCTCACATGGTTCAACGGCCAAGCTATATCACTATCAAGTTAGACCGGAAACGACCCGACTAAGTTTATAACTTCCTGTCAAACGTTCCGGCGTCAAAATTTACAGCGCGTGCGAGAAGGGGGTAGAGAGAGAGAGGGGGGAGAGAGAGAGAGAGAGAGAGAGAGAGAGAGAGAGAGAGAGAGAGAGAGAGAGAGAGAGAGAGAGAGAGAGAGAGAGAGAGAGAGAGAGGAAACGGTCATAAGATAGAATGAGGCGTAAAAAACATTCAGTCATGTTCATCGAGAAAGGGGAAGCGAAGGGTCAAAGGATGAACATTTGAACAAGCTTCATACCCTTCGCTCGGAATCATCCCGCAAACCACGCATGCGGAAAAAAATCCTGCTTACGTGTAAAATAATTGAGGAATTCATAGCCGGCGAGTAAGAAAGGGAGAAACCTTAGTGTATCACAATGAGTTAGTTTTATGTAATGGACAATTCAGAAGAGAAATCATAAAATACAGTTTTTGTTTATACAGCCTTCACAACTTACACCATACAAATGAAATATCTGAAATGAACTCCAATAAATTAACTCGCCATAAGTTTAAATCAAACTAAACTTTGTAAACGGCAATTTAGTGAAAGTTTTATTGACGTGACTGATGGAAAGGGATCCATTTTGAAGATGGTTGAATTTCAACAATCTGAGGATGGTACGGGAGCCAAATTATAAAATATAAGAATGCATCCGTTGCAAAAATTTTTTGACAAACAAATGAAAGGGGGCTTATGGGGGAAGTTATGTTTGGATGCAATTATAAATGCAAGGAGAAAACGATAAGTGTAGCGAAATTCAGAATTTAGAGTTTTGAGAACGCAGTATATTTTGGAAATTTACAAATGAAATTCATTCAATTAAAGACATAGTTTTAATGCATTGAATTGATAAGTTCTTCGTAATTGATAAGTTCTTTGTAATTGATAAGTAATTGATAAGTGATGATTAAATGTCTATGTAATTGATAAAAGTAAAAGTCTATGCAATTGATTTGTGTATAAAACAGTTGGTATGAGCTTCCTCAAAAATGCATATTTCAACGCGTTATCGTGTTTGTTTCTGATGAGTTAAACGGGTTATTGTTCTTTTTCACCTGTCGATCGGAGCTTATACGTAGTTTAATTGTCAGATACATATACATGAAGAATATCCTGTTCAACTCATCAGAAACATACAAAATAACGCTATAAAATATCAATTGTTTAGGACGAGCAGACCTTAATTTGCTGTCTTATACGCGATTATTCTAAAAAACTCTTCTATTGGCAAAGTATGCATTATTGCGGCGAGAAGTATAGCTCCTCCATTGGTGGATCCAGGAACTTTTCCTTCTCTCTCATTTTACGATTAGAACGCATGCGATAGAGAAGGACAGATTATAGTGGATATGTGATATTCGCCCCCTCTTCTACCCTTTTTTTAACACATTAATTCAAACGGACGAAGAGAGAGGACACTTTCCTGGATCAGCCACAGTGGCGTAGCGTACAATTTGGCAACGTCGTATTGTGTCCATTAAAACACATGTAATAAGTCGAGTAAGAAGGTGTTCACAAAACACCCAATAGTTCGATCTTTTTCGTGGGTTTAAATGGACAAACTTAAACGTTGCCAAATCGCATGCTGCGCGGCCACTGATCAGCCAGTGCGCCTCGAGGACTCCGGAAAATGTAACAGCAGATTGTCGTATACCAGTGACTAACAATAAATACTTTTCGAAAGTAAAGGAAAGAATGACTGACTTTCAAATAAAAAATTTTCACGAATAGAAGGGGTTGAACAAACTTGTCAACGTGATGAAAACAAGAGAGGATAAAAAGAGGTTTTCTCTAGAAACTCCTCCAAGCATAAAGATCAAGGGGCTCCTACAATAATAACATTTACTTCAGATATACGGTCAGATTTTATAAAACCGCGATATGTGAGATCTAAAACCTCCCTTATTGTCTCCAGAGGAAACTCTCGTTGAAACATTTTCCTGAGAAATTGATGGCTTTAGGAGAGCTCACAAAGGCCAACTTATAAGAGCTAAGAGATACGCCAATACAATGAAATTTTATTGCAGCTTCGTGTGAGTTCAAAACAATGGCATTTATAAGCAGCTGCATTCTAAAGGGCTATTGTCATATTATGCGACAAAGAGGCGCATTATAATACTCGTATTTGAATTTCAGCAAATAACCTGGATGAACAGGTTTTGAGTGTAAGGAATATCTCCCCAGCTCTGTTCTTATTTTCATTGAATTCTATCGATAAGATAAAAGTCGAATCTTTTAACGGGTCATAATTTCAAAACGGGCCAAATGGTGTCTCAACAAGATTACATTTTTAAAAAAGATCAGATAAGTTTGATGTTCCGATTTTTAAGGCGAAGGATTTTAGTTTTATGAGGAGCAATAGTAATAATTGCTTTTAAAGTTATTTAAATACTAATTTTAATTGTTTTATGGTTCAAAATGTCCGTCGGTTACGCGTCCCCCACACTAGTTTTTGGTATTTAATTTAAGTTTTTGACCATATTTTGAGGCTGAAATGAATTTTGAAGTTAGTGGAAATGCTCAAAAAACTCCATAGAACACGTATAAACCATCGTTTTTTACGAAATGACTTTTCTTCATGCCATAAATTGTGAAAAATGGTTTTCCCCCGGTTCCAAAATGTCTGTCGGTTACGCACGGATTTTACTGTTTTACAACATCTTAAAAGTTTATTTTAAAAATGAAACTGGGTAACTTACGATTTTCTCAACCACGCTTCAATGTTCTAAACAGGAATTATCAACATCTGTGCAAATGGATTTTATTTGGAAACGATTTTCACCAACAAATCCGATCTCGTGATTTGCCTATGGTTCTAGTCAGTGGCACTTAAATATACGGGAAAGGTTGGTAATACAGTAAAGTTCTGCCCTGTAATTTTTAATTCAATTCAACTAGCGTAATTTGCTTTAAAAATCAACATCAGAGATTATTGTAACAAGTAATATTGTTGTTATTAAGTACTTTTGAAATAGTCGGTTACGTAACCGACAGCGTAACCGACAATCGACAAGTTATTTTCCATTAGTTCATCATGCGTTTCCGGCTGTTTCCGCGGTACATGAGAAATATCGACAATTCAGCGGAACCCTTCGGTAAAAAGTCTTTTCTAGTTGTACTGAAGGTAAAAAAAAACTCATTGGGTTTAAATTTTGACTTGAAATTTTCACGGAGCATGCATGCTCAATTGTCCCGATTTGAAATTATGACCCTAACATGCAAGTACAAAAAGTTACTTGAAATTTAACATGGAGAGATACAATTGCATATACCTGTGTCGAACCAGTTGTGCATCCAAGAGATTCGCAAATGGAAGTTTTTTAAGGGTTGTTCGTGTTTTTAATCAATTTCTTAACAAGTTCGAATGTATTATAAAATTAATAATACATAGTTTTTTGGAAATCTATCATAAAAAGGAGGACTCAAAAACTCAAAATCACTGGAAAAGGCTACCTTGATGCTTGATCCTGACACAATTTTCTTTAATTTTTTTTTTACAATATTATAGCTAGGAATTGAGGATTTCGCAATTCAGAGGAGAAATCATAAAATACAGTTTTTACTTAAACAGCCCTCACAACTTACATCATACAAATGAAATATCTTAAATGAACTCCAATAAATTAACTTCCCATATAAGTATTGCAATTTCTGTATTGCAATTCATAAAATGTTTGTTTAGCCTGCAATACTGCTAACTTTCGCCGAGCAAAAAAATTGCTAGTTTATAGCATTAAAAGTGCTACCTACTGAAGCAAAAAAATATTGGTAAATCAGCATTAAAATTTGTTTTCAAATTAGCATTGAGTACATTAAATCCATTTTTTTTTCAATGTAAAGTGTACTCCCGGTTTATAGCATTTAATAGCAACTTTATAATTAATAAGTTTTGTCTGTACTCCTTGAGCTCGCAAAGGGGGGCGGTGGGTCCTCTGGTCAGAACATGAATCAAAATCGACGGTGTCAGTTTGACGATAGAAAAATGATAAAGATAACAGGAATATGCATACATGCATTTCAAAAGGGAACTTACCACATTGGCCTGAATATCGAACTCTGATACTCCTTTGTGTCCGGCATGCAGCTAATTTCAGATGACACAAACTTCGGTACGTGTTACCATCGGAGCCGCAAGCTGGGGATCCGCCCCCTTCCGGACACTCCGCCGGGCAGTGGCATCGTGGTTCACCCCTCTCGTCAGCCTCGCATAAGGCCCCATGGGCACAGGCCGTCCGTTCGCAAGGCTCTGAAACATATGTCAACAGACAATTTGAATTGAGAAACGAGTATCGAGAAATCTTTTGGGTTTCAAAGGCAGTGTACTTACAAGCTATGTACTGCAACACATCTGATGGAAATGGGTCTGTTGCAAAGAGTAAACAAGAGTCGCAATTGAATGGAAGGCCTGCGTGGTCAACGTAGATAAGGGATCCGAACGCGGGCTGGCCTGGGCTGGCCTCTGATTGGCTGCAACGGGTGGAGCAAAAATGACTCGGGGTATAGGGAAAATAACACGGGATTTTCGTTCCGGGGCGTTTATCTCGAAACCTAAGCAAAATCGTATCTAAACAATTTATACGAGTCGATTCAGCAGATTTTTCCAAACAATTTGATAGGTCATAAGTGCCACTTTATTGCAAATTCGAAAAGACTGTTTCAGTTTAAAAGAACGCACAATAGTGTGATTACATGCTTGGCGTGTGTTCGAGCAGTGTTTGAGTAACTCACTATTGTGCGTTCTTTTAAACTGAAACAGTCTTTTCGAATTTGCAATAAAGTGGCACTTATGACCTATCAAATTGTTTGGAAAAATCTGCTGAATCGACTCGTATAAATTGTTTAGATACGATTTTGCTTAGGTTTCGAGATAAACGCCCCGGAACGAAAATCCCGTGTTATTTTCCCTATACCCCGAGTCATTTTTGCTCCACCCGTTGCAGCCAATCAGAGGCCAGCCCAGGCCAGCCCGCGTTCGGATCCCTTATCTACGTTGACCACGCAGGCCTTCCATTCAATTGCGACTCTTGTTTACTCTTTGGTCTGTTGCATACTTTTGCTACAGCGTTATGGAGGGTTGATTCTGGTGTAAACACAGAATAATATCACAGAATAATACAATCAGAACGGAAACTCCCATAAGAGCCAATGGAAGCAAGTTTGGAATTTAACGGCACCAATAGGCAACGCTGTGGTCCTATATCCGAACATGGCGAACGTGTGTGATTTATGTTGAAACTCATGTATTTCTGTAAATTCTGGAAAGAAATCTTAAGTTTCCGCCCTCACTTTCATTCTAATGGCATTTCAGAATGAAAATTTCGCGGATCATGTCCTATATTTTTTTTTCACGCGCGAATCCAGTTATAAACATCCTATATCCCAACATGGCGGACGCGAAATAAATTTGCTTCAAAATCCGACAGAGTTTCCGTTCTGATTGTATTATTCTGTGATAATACAACCATAACGGAAACTCTGTCGGATTTTGAAGCAAATTCGTTTCGCGTCCGCCATGTTGGGATATAGAATGTTTACATCTGGATTCGCGCGCGAAAAAAAAAAAAAAAAATATAGGACATGATCCGCGAAATTTTCATTCTCAAATGTCAATAGAATAAAAGTGAGGCCGAAAACTTAAGATTTCTTTCCAGAATTTACAGAAATAAATCAGTTTCAACACAAATCACACACTTCCGCCATGTTGGGATATAGGACCACAGCGTTGCCTATTGGTTCCGTTAAATTCCAAACTTGCTTCCATTGGCTCTTATGGGAGTTTCCGTTCTTATTGTATTATTCTGTGGTATAAAGTTGCGGGAAAATCACATTGAGAGCATTCAAAAGTTTCAAAATCAACTCATAAACCCATAAAAGACGTTCGAAATCCTAAGATGGCGGTCGAACGGGCAAATCAACCCCGCATGCATGCACCACGAGAAGCAAAAATGGCCAAGGAAGGCATTCGGTAAAGTAAGTACTTGCCACGTGTTTCCTCTTCAGCATTCAGGCAAATCGACACAAAATGTGAATTATTCACCGTAGTAGTCACAAGCAATAACAAGGAACTTTTTTTTTTTTTTTGGAATTTTCATTTGTTTGAATATTATTCAAAGCCACTGCAAATGATCTAAGATTAAAAGGCATGTGGCTTTACGAGTCAGTTTAATTAATACAAAATTGGCGAATTTATGTAAATTTTTTTTTTTTCCCATAATTTTCTTTCTTTTATCCTGTATCGCAATCGGGGGATCAGCATTAAATTATCAAAATATCCGCTCAGTGTTATTGCGTCAATCCTGCAATTGTTTGTGGACGACTCAAGTGATTAAGAAATTAAGGAAAGCTTGCGGAGTGGAGTATTTTTGCGCATCATAGTCATACGCTACACTGAACTGTGGAATGAAGTTCTTGTTAATCGGTGGAATTATCGGCGAATTTAAACATTTCATTAGATATACATAAAGTGGCAGCTTTGCTGACTGTTCCGATATCTTTTTATTTAGAGGGCCAAGAATATTAATTCCGGCAGTTCGGAAGAAACAACTTAAAATCCCAAGTGCAAGCTTGTGAAAATGCCATGAACGTCATTTTAGTGGCCAAAGAAAGAACTTTCACAGGCTCAGAGAATGATGGAGATCCTTGTAAGGGATTTTACCGAGTCTCGCAGTATATGTATGAAAGCTCGCTTACATGTGTAAGACCTTTAGGCGGCTACGCGCAAAAGTTGATAAAATATCGCGAAAAAGCCACTGTATAGTTAAGCAGTTCGCACTGAAATAGCACTGAATAAGTCTCTCAGCAATGAAATGTGTAAACTGCTACACGCTCCACGCTACAGCTTACCTACATACATCATTTTTTAGCCGCTTGGTTGCTTTATAGAATTGCGGCGAACATTGGTACGAATCTCATGGAATTTTGGCCATCGAAATTATTTAAAAAAATGATAATAGAAAAAAGCAAGGATTTCAATTTATGTTAACCTGTTCAGTCACCATGGATCTTTAAGATCCATTAATTTCAAACAATTTCAACAACTCAAATAATTAACTGAACAAACGGTATTGAATTATTCTGTTTCAAAGCCCGTTCATTATCTTAAGTGCCATTGGTCTAAACTATACAATTTTTTTTTTTTTTTTTTTCAAATTTTAAATAAAATCGAATGAAAAAGATTCTGAGTTCAGAATATTTGGTTCTTTTTTTCCCCTCAAAATTTCAACATGAATGACCCAACGGGGCAAAAGAGAGATACAGTTTTGATGTACATACAAAAGACAATATGAGAATTGAAAAATTGGACAGTGGAGTTGTTGGGTAATTAGAGACTTCACCATGGAGCCTTGCATTGTAGTAGACACAAGAAGGAAAAGTATAAACAAAAATAATTAAAAAAATCGAGGAAAAAGTAAAATTACATAGTTTAAAAAAATTAAACAGCTACAACAATGATCATTGCAACGAATTAATCTACTAACTTGCTTTGCTATTTCGCTCATTGCTAACGCATACCGACAAATGCAATTTTGAACAAAATTAACAGTAAGTGCATGTTTAATATTGTGATTTCGGCTTTCCTAAAGTGTGATCAAAGTTTCCAACATTCATAGACTTGGTGACTGGGTCAATGGGACGTTCGATTTATCTTCGATACGTTATTTTCTTTACAGGTTCTTCGTTCGTTTTTTTTTAGCGATTTGCACTTACAGAGGCAGCCACGGAAACGTTAAAAAATACTAAACAAAGAACAAGAGATGTGATTAAAAAATTCACAAAAACTTATGACTCCAAGTTTTAAAGGCTGTCGTTGCATTCGAAAAATCATAACTTTAACCATCCTAATACAAGATGCACTATCGTCGAAGATCTAAAAGAACTGGCCAAAACTTAAAACTTAAATTTTAAATTTCCGGTGAGATTTCTAGGTTTAAATTCCTTACTTGTTAAAACTGTTGAATGAGATTTAATTTGATCATGAAAATTTATAAATAATCAATTGATGAGAAATTTACTTTTTGATTTTTGGCTATTGTTTTACGACCTCAGACCATCGTGCGGTGACTATGAAAGGAATTTGAGGCCGTGGCATGATTCTCCGGTCGAATTATGAACTTCAATTGCCAAGAACACCAAAATACTTTCCAAAGCTTACCACAGTTCTCAGATGAAACACTTTTTAACCACCTTTTAATTTATTTGAAAGTTCATCATGACTATGTTGCATTTTAATCAGCCATGAGAAGATTGCAATTCCTCTAGATTTTGGCGAAAATCTCACGGACTCAATCCAAAATTAACGCTGACTTGTCCCTTATTCAATTGAAGAGTTTCGTATGTCAGTCGGATAGAACTCAGCAACAGCTTGTGAGTGAGCCTTTGCTGATGAAAAAATTAAACCACAGGTTATTTTGAGAAGTGATTCAGTCACGCGCTTACGAGGTCACGCGGTATAAGATGATTTTTAGTTTATACATAGGATTGAATTCATTACTCCTGTATTTGCTTACATAGTTGTTATACTCTTGTTAAAAAAAGAAGATTGGATATTTCAAGATTTTGTAAGTTATGAGGTCCAGAAATTGAATAAATAGATAAATAAATTAATAGATAAATAGATAGATAAATAAATAATAAATAAATAAATAACTAAATAAATAAATAAATAAATAAATAAATAAATTAATAAATAAATAAATTAATAAATAAATAAATAAATAAATAAATAAATAAATAAATAAATTAATAAATAAATAATTAAATAAATAAATAAAAAAATAAATAAATAAATAATAAATAAATAAAAAAATAAATAAATAAATAAATAAATAAATAAATAAATAAATAAAAGAAAACTTTAAAGAAAAACAATTAGCGATTGATTTGGACACCCCCCTTCCCGCCACTTTGGGCCTACAAGAGTTAAAATATTAATGCTCCAAAATGGAAGCTTTCACAGCTTTCAAAGTTGTACCTCTTAAAGCGTCTTGAGCTCCGGGACCGATTCTGAGTTGTACACGCGGCAAAGTCTAAAACTGGCATCAATGAAGGATGAAAAGGCAGGGTGCGGTAATAAGTTAGATTATTGGGACTCATTTGTCACTTTTTCTACATTTAAAGGGCGAACTCTTCGGGTACTTTTTTTTCCGCCCTGAAAATTCTCTCCAGGCGAGGAGAAGCTTTAAGCCACGACCACGCTCGCTCCCTCTCATCGCGGTAAAAATACTCTCATTTTATCCACGCGTCTCCGAGTATTTTGATAAAATAAATAAATATATACACCATACAATGTATACAATATAGTATAATCTTCATTTTTTCTTAGTTTCTTAGAATCGACTTTAGCCTCCGCATAAGTCGCCTGGCTAAAGATGATGAGCACTT
This sequence comes from Trialeurodes vaporariorum, assembly GCA_011764245.1. NCBI lineage: Eukaryota > Metazoa > Arthropoda > Insecta > Hemiptera > Aleyrodidae > Trialeurodes > Trialeurodes vaporariorum. Next base: position 19,195,340 of record VMOF01000320.1, read on the forward strand.
AAACATGATGGATGACATTTTGTGAACAGTAAGCCTTTACATTAAATGTATAACACATAGCCTTCGTAATAGGAACACAAACTTCTCCAGAAAACTCGACCAGAATACCCTGAATTTAGATATTTAGTTTTTTAGTTACACAAAAATACTTGATGACCTTCCCTCAGGACCTCAGGAAAGTCTGAGGGTCTGAGGGTAATTGGAACATGAGGTCCTGAGGGTACCCGCAGAAATTTTTGAGGGCACCCTCAAGATTTCTGAGGGTGCCCTCAGGACCTCATGTTCCAATTACCCTCAGACTTTTTTGAGGGCCTGAGGTTTTTTTTTACTAGGGTAATTATATATTTAAACAGAAATGATAGCTTCAACAATTTCACTGCGGTACACTGAAAAAAAATGGCTGTTAAAACTATAAGAATAGAACCATAGTTGTTTTTCGCCTTATTTTAATCATAAGACCTATCTTTGCAACAGTTTGGACGTTTGAATCTACTCGAATTCCGATTGTCTGTATGGGATTCCAATTGTCCACATGGGAAATAAAACGCGGAAATATACAATCGGAAAATTCATTGAAACAATCGGCAATTTTTCTCTGTGTATTAGAGCTATTTTAGATCCTAAACAGAAGAAAATAAAACATTTGGAGGGAACTTACACCATATTTACTTTGGATTGAAATTGGATTCTTATAATACGCTTCAATTTTTTCTTTCAATCCATAACGTACCTATATCAATTTCCCAGTCATATAGCTCAATGGATATGTTGCAATCTATTGCTACGTTAGTTATAAAGAGTGCCTATTCGTGAGTGAAATCACTTAAAAAATAACGTTGGGAGCATAAGAATGTTCCAAATTGACTCGGAAACAAACTCAGTAAATTCTTAACGAAATCCCTACATGGCGGTCAAATAAGCGAGTCACAAAGGGGGAGTCCGAGAGTACCATCTAGTCTTAACTTTCGATGCTGAGAAAAGTGACTCATCAGTATAAAATTCAAAATCATTACGCGGTTGACACAGTAAAATTCACATTAGATCAGTTCTTTACTTAGATTTATGGATGTTTAATTTTTGACGGGTCCATCTTTGTTCGAAGATAATAAGGCATGCCTCAATTAACCATCTATTGCATGGCGTTACCCATAGGTAACACGGGGTATTTTAATTTCTGAAAAATCAAGAAATGTGGTACTATCCATTCTGCATGTTGTTACCTATAGGTAACAGTACGGCCGATGTGGAGGGGGGGGGAATTATGATCCAGCGCTCCAGTAGTCCCAACATGAAAAAAATAGGTCCCCCCCCGAAATCGGCGGAAAAAAAAATTAATTCATGCAATAGAGGGTTAAAATAATGTCAATTCGTGCCTCTGTTTTTTTTATTCATTTACCTATTTGAAAACATACAGAACCAGCATGCGAGCATGCCTTACCTTCATGGAGCCCATGGACCAAATGTAGTTCTCCAGCTATAACTTGCCTAAGCCACATTAACTGATGAGCACTTTGATTCATTAGAGAGCACAACATATATGGCTTGGCTCATGAGTTAAATGAGGATTATAAATACAGGTATGAAACTGAGCCCTCTAAATGTAATCTTGTGTAAACTATTGACCCAGAAAAAGTAAAAGTAAAAATACTGACGTTATACCTTTGTGCAAGAACAATAATTTATCAGTTCAATCCTGTAGATTCATGATTCAATTGTATCCAAAAGAGTTTTAATCGAAGCAAAATCCAATTTAATAGCATGCTTATTGTTTACTAGGAAATGAAAATCCCTCTAATCAACAAGCCAATGATTGTATTATCAATGATTATAAATGGCGGGCACAAAAGTTTGAGGATTTTGACGCGAGAGCGCATTAGATGCGGCAACGAGAAAAGAGATGGAAAGCAGGGTTGTCAGAAACTATCAGAAAAACATGTTTATTTCCCTTCCGGAAAAAACCGTACCGATTTTTTAGAACTGCAAACAAATGTCTACCCTTTCGTTTGGGGGGAAAAAAAGTTAAATGCTCTTGCTTTCAAAGCATAGCTTTTCTTTTAATATAAATATGCAAGATTACTTTTTCAAGCAGCAATATCTCGAAACTACATGTTTTTCAGCTTAAATTCTGTCAAAATGAAGCTCTTGCAAGGTTTCGATGTAGGAAAATGCACATAATTTAAAAATGCTGCGAATGAAACATCGAGAACATTAACCTTTTCTACTTCGATGTCAAATATATTCGACAAAAAAATACTTGCATTCTCTAATGTCGGATATATTTCACAAAAATCAGCACAAGGAAGAAAATAAATTAAAAAAAATAATAAATAATTTTAAAAAATTTAAAAAAAATTAAAACAATTTAAAAACAAATCTAGAGAAAAACAAAAAAGTATAAATAATAAGTCTGAAGAGTGGAAAGGGTTAAAAAAGTCTATGAAGTCACTGCTTTCGGAGAAAACTAAAGTTCAGAGTTAAGATGAACGCCACCCGTGAATGTATGCACTACACGTACATTTTGCGCTCCAACCAATTAAAAGAACGTATAAATTCGGACACGATACAGAATCATTTGGGTTTTCAAACAGTGAATTTGAAATTTCATTCTGACAGATCTCGTCGTGAGAAGCGGAGGTATACCAACAACAAAAATTTCATGACTTTTAGGCAAAAAGTTTTGAAAAAAAACGACCCCCCCCCGCCTTAAAATCAACCCAAACCAATATTTGACTCCAGAAATGAAAAAAGTACGTATAAAAATACTCCTGGAAACCAATTTTCAAGAAAATCGGTACATTACCCTCCAAAACATGCTAGAAATTCAGATTTTTAGGGGAGAACGTAGGGTGTCTATATCTCGGGGACCGTGCGAGAACTGTGGCTATAGTATTTTCACCAAAGTATTAGGTCATCGCATAAGATATCATTTGAGACATGTTTTGATAAGTGCCGGGAGAACACAAAAAGGGGCTGACTTTTCCGTCACTCTTTAAAATTCTGATCTAGCCAAAGTTTTGAGCTAGTTTTGTGGCATAAAGAGATGTACTGTCAGCAAATTAAATATTGACAGCCGACGCCTGAGATTTAGGTCCCGCTAGGCAATCTGCAATGCTTGAATTGCAGGTGGCCTATCTCAGCCCAAATCAAAAGAAGTCCCTCCACCTGAGAATTTAAAGCGCGAATAAACTGCGATTGAGCCAATGAGCTGTCTTGAAGTTGATAGGTCGAGTCCGATGTATCGACAACAAAGGAGCCCATTGGCTCGAGCAGTCAATTCGCGCTTTTAAATTCGCATGCGGAGGGACCCCTTAAGGCGTCGACTGACATAATTCAATTCGCTGACTTCAATTCAAAGTTCTCTGCGAGGAGTGAGTTTTGGAATTTTTCATTTGTCTCAACATTATTTTTCCTTCATATAACATCAGAATCAGCAGTCTACTTCTTACAGCGAAATCTTGCAAGAGATCCGTCAGCATAGGATGTGGAAAAATACGCAAAATTTTATATCAATTAACAATCAAATCAGTCGCCAGACAGATAACATGAAAACCCTAATTTTTTTCACTGT
>VMOF01000320.1:19199407-19221907 GCA_011764245.1 Trialeurodes vaporariorum
TTGTTTAAATGCTAGCTCTTCAATTTTGGGACTCAATTTTCTCGAGATCAGCTCCATGTCAAGTGGTTCCTCTTTGATGAATTATCATTGCTAGCAAAAGCATTAAAGCTGTTCAGACTTTAGTGGCACGCTTTTCCAACACCTGCGTGTTGGAATTTTCCCTGCTTGTTTTTTTCCAGTCATTCGATGCCTTCACCGTTGTTATTTTGTTTTTTTTTTTTAACTTTCCCGTTGAAGTATCAGTGGTGACTTCATTTTTCTTTGATTTGCCTTCGATGCAAACACACACAGAGTGTGTAAGTGTGTTGGTGGTCTTGTCGCACACGCACAGAAATTATACCGAGTTTACACACTCACGCATAGGTCCTCTCACCCTCGCCTACGTGTGCACTTTTATGGCCCTGTTCGAACCCTGACGCAGCACAGTGGAGCGAGTCAATGAGAGGGGTCAGATATGGACTATATGACTAAAAATGTAAATTTTGAATGTTTATACAATAGCAAAAAAAAACAAACAATAAAACAAAAAAAAACTATGAAGGATGCGGTTCTTGAAGGAGTGGTGGGAGAGGGGATGGGGTGGCCCGATAGCCTCCCCCCCCTGGGTGCGTTACTCCCCCTTGTGACCCCTGTATCAACTTAGCTTGGCAAATTGAGTCCATCACCTTCAAGGGTTTCCATATCTTCTGCAACTGTGGCTCTTTCACTCACTCATCATATGGGCAAAAATGTGATGTCTCCAAAAGCCCTTGTGACCCCTCTATCAATTCAGCTTGGCAAATGGAGTCGATTGCTCTCAAGGATTTCCATATCTTTTTCAACTGGGGCTCTCTCACTCATTGCGACTCATGATTCATCATATGAGCAAAAAGGTGATGTATCCAAAACCCACCTTGCAGAGCAGGCACCGGTAAGCACTCGGTCTTTAGTCGGAAGTACCCCTCCAAACCTTTAAGTCCGTGTCGCCGCCGTAGCATATGTATAATGTATACCATAAGATTGTGCTATACACTTACGAGGTCGACTGGCGCATAGTGTTAATGTATGTCCCACTGGTACGGCGTGAAACTGCAAAGCGCCCCCCCCCCCCACTCCCCCGGAAGTGCGTGTCTCACCAATTCTTGAAAAATATTGAGCTTATTTTTTCCCTATTTTACGAAAGTGTTTCATAGTCACTCTTATTAATGCACCTCCATTAACATCCTGGCAAGAAGCTCAACTTTTTTTTGCTAAAAATGGAGGTTGGGCGGGGTTAGCTAATCATTTGTGAATTCTGAGACTTGAACTGAACGATTAAAACTATAATATTTCAAAAGCTAAGAACCAAAACTTTTGTAAACAAACTGACAGACCTATCGCGGCACGCATCATAACCAATACTTAATCTGTATTGAAGTTCCCCTGCTTGTTGGTCCCCCATTTCTTTAAAAGAAGCAAATTCTGTTCTGTATTACGCACGTGTACAGGGTGTCAATTAAAAAAGGAGCCAGGCCGAATATTTTAAGAACGGCTCCGAATTTCGAAAAACACTGACATATGTGTTCGATTATATCAAAGGAGACATATTTTATGGGGGTCGTCGGGGGCCTTCCCCAGGGGGCTGCTAGGGAGATACCACCTCCCTAAATCCAATACTTCAAATGGGGACCCCCAGTTTTTATTTAATAATCAAAAAGAGATTAGAATTCTAAGACTTTTGGTACAGACCGAAGGACGATATTGTTTTTCCTTTCGTTTTCGTTTTTTGTTTTCGGCTCGTGGACTGTAAGTTATGATCGGAATTTGTTTGTTGACTTTCATGAGGAAATATATCTGCTCCTAGTTTTAAGCTGCCTATAATTTGACAACCCTGCTTCGGTCCTTGCTTTTATCGCATTCTCTATTCACATGTTTTCTTCCCTAAGATTAATTGCCAGGACTGAAGTTTCTCACTTGATGAATTTAAGACTTGGCGAAAGCTTATCATTGCAATCAATCGAAAAGGAAAGTTTGGAGCTCGTTTTTTCTGGGCGTTATCTGATCCAATTGTAATAGTTTTTTCACCCTTGCTCCAACTCAATACTATTGGAACAACTTGCGACACGGAATGCAAAATCGATCTTGAGATACTGACGTCTACCATGAGCCAAACGAAAGACATAAAAACAATTTAAGGTTTAAATAAAATTTGATTACAAAATTAAGGAAAAAATTGCATTTCATTTACATTAAACCCTTTCTATTCCACTCCCGCAAAAGATTACTTGCTCTCGTCCCCGAGTCCAATTTACGGGTAGCTTCAATTTCTTATATTGATAGGAAAAGCGATTCCGAACTGTCAACAATTGTAGACTGGTGTATTCTCGAGCACCTGCAATTGGCAGGATAGGCAAAAAGAACACCAAGAAGCAGGAATTTTTAACTACCCTCTAGGCGAGCGAGAGTTTGATTAGCAGCATCCAGTATATACTACGGTAAGACAACGAAGAATGTAATTTACTATACTTGCGGGTTGATTTTGCCTCAACAAAGAGATATGGTAACCTCGACTAGGCATCAGGCTAAACGTCTGAAATAATCAATCAAATTTATTCTATAATTTTATTATACATTAATTAATTCTGTCTAGAGGAGTTCAATTTAACGTTGAGTGGGAGACAAAATCAAGTACAAAGTGCCGTTTTAATTAATCATGTTCCATCAATCATGCGATTTTTCCGTCATCTTCGATACCTCATCACCATCACCTAATTAAATCATTTTTAAGAGCCAAACTTAACTAAACAGAGGAGCTGCGAGCTATGAGAAATGTCCAAATTAATCCTTTGGGATGATATCGTCAAAAATTAGATAAATAATTTATCATTCATAAACTTCGAAGATTAGTTTTAATCACAGAGAACTGTTTTAACAAGTATATTTTAACCCTGCGAATGTTATACTGAGAAGTCTATTTGCGATTCAAAAACGTTCTTTTTTCCCCCATTTAAACACATTAGAAAGGTCGAAATCCTGGTCATCACCGATGACTGAACCGTTCGACTTTTTTGGTGCATTTAGATGTAGAAAATACACTGTTGCCAAATTTTACGCTTCGCCACTGGATTTTTGCAACTTTTTTCGATCTAAAATCATAGTAAAGCCAAAATTGCCAGTAGAGCAAAAACAGAACGCAAAATTGAGCATTCTTTCCATGGGAGGATACAGGAATTTGTCTTTCTCTCTCTTCTTCCATTTGCAAACACGTGTGTTAGAAAAGGATAGGAAACTACGTGACTTGAGCCCCTTTCTCCCGTCTTTTTCTAACGCACGCGTTCAAATGGAAAGAGTGAAAGAAAGAAAAATTCCCGTATCCACCCATGTTTTTCCCCCTCTCTCCTACCTTATTTTAAGTCAGGTTTCACAGATATGCACGATGAAATCTGTAGTAGCTCAGGGCTCACATGGTTCAACGGCCAAGCTATATCACTATCAAGTTAGACCGGAAACGACCCGACTAAGTTTATAACTTCCTGTCAAACGTTCCGGCGTCAAAATTTACAGCGCGTGCGAGAAGGGGGTAGAGAGAGAGAGGGGGGAGAGAGAGAGAGAGAGAGAGAGAGAGAGAGAGAGAGAGAGAGAGAGAGAGAGAGAGAGAGAGAGAGAGAGAGAGAGAGAGAGAGAGAGAGGAAACGGTCATAAGATAGAATGAGGCGTAAAAAACATTCAGTCATGTTCATCGAGAAAGGGGAAGCGAAGGGTCAAAGGATGAACATTTGAACAAGCTTCATACCCTTCGCTCGGAATCATCCCGCAAACCACGCATGCGGAAAAAAATCCTGCTTACGTGTAAAATAATTGAGGAATTCATAGCCGGCGAGTAAGAAAGGGAGAAACCTTAGTGTATCACAATGAGTTAGTTTTATGTAATGGACAATTCAGAAGAGAAATCATAAAATACAGTTTTTGTTTATACAGCCTTCACAACTTACACCATACAAATGAAATATCTGAAATGAACTCCAATAAATTAACTCGCCATAAGTTTAAATCAAACTAAACTTTGTAAACGGCAATTTAGTGAAAGTTTTATTGACGTGACTGATGGAAAGGGATCCATTTTGAAGATGGTTGAATTTCAACAATCTGAGGATGGTACGGGAGCCAAATTATAAAATATAAGAATGCATCCGTTGCAAAAATTTTTTGACAAACAAATGAAAGGGGGCTTATGGGGGAAGTTATGTTTGGATGCAATTATAAATGCAAGGAGAAAACGATAAGTGTAGCGAAATTCAGAATTTAGAGTTTTGAGAACGCAGTATATTTTGGAAATTTACAAATGAAATTCATTCAATTAAAGACATAGTTTTAATGCATTGAATTGATAAGTTCTTCGTAATTGATAAGTTCTTTGTAATTGATAAGTAATTGATAAGTGATGATTAAATGTCTATGTAATTGATAAAAGTAAAAGTCTATGCAATTGATTTGTGTATAAAACAGTTGGTATGAGCTTCCTCAAAAATGCATATTTCAACGCGTTATCGTGTTTGTTTCTGATGAGTTAAACGGGTTATTGTTCTTTTTCACCTGTCGATCGGAGCTTATACGTAGTTTAATTGTCAGATACATATACATGAAGAATATCCTGTTCAACTCATCAGAAACATACAAAATAACGCTATAAAATATCAATTGTTTAGGACGAGCAGACCTTAATTTGCTGTCTTATACGCGATTATTCTAAAAAACTCTTCTATTGGCAAAGTATGCATTATTGCGGCGAGAAGTATAGCTCCTCCATTGGTGGATCCAGGAACTTTTCCTTCTCTCTCATTTTACGATTAGAACGCATGCGATAGAGAAGGACAGATTATAGTGGATATGTGATATTCGCCCCCTCTTCTACCCTTTTTTTAACACATTAATTCAAACGGACGAAGAGAGAGGACACTTTCCTGGATCAGCCACAGTGGCGTAGCGTACAATTTGGCAACGTCGTATTGTGTCCATTAAAACACATGTAATAAGTCGAGTAAGAAGGTGTTCACAAAACACCCAATAGTTCGATCTTTTTCGTGGGTTTAAATGGACAAACTTAAACGTTGCCAAATCGCATGCTGCGCGGCCACTGATCAGCCAGTGCGCCTCGAGGACTCCGGAAAATGTAACAGCAGATTGTCGTATACCAGTGACTAACAATAAATACTTTTCGAAAGTAAAGGAAAGAATGACTGACTTTCAAATAAAAATTATCACGAATAGAAGGGGTTGAACAAACTTGTCAACGTGATGAAAACAAGAGAGGATAAAAAGAGGTTTTCTCTAGAAACTCCTCCAAGCATAAAGATCAAGGGGCTCCTACAATAATAACATTTACTTCAGATATACGGTCAGATTTTATAAAACCGCGATATGTGAGATCTAAAACCTCCCTTATTGTCTCCAGAGGAAACTCTCGTTGAAACATTTTCCTGAGAAATTGATGGCTTTAGGAGAGCTCACAAAGGCCAACTTATAAGAGCTAAGAGATACGCCAATACAATGAAATTTTATTGCAGCTTCGTGTGAGTTCAAAACAATGGCATTTATAAGCAGCTGCATTCTAAAGGGCTATTGTCATATTATGCGACAAAGAGGCGCATTATAATACTCGTATTTGAATTTCAGCAAATAACCTGGATGAACAGGTTTTGAGTGTAAGGAATATCTCCCCAGCTCTGTTCTTATTTTCATTGAATTCTATCGATAAGATAAAAGTCGAATCTTTTAACGGGTCATAATTTCAAAACGGGCCAAATGGTGTCTCAACAAGATTACATTTTTAAAAAAGATCAGATAAGTTTGATGTTCCGATTTTTAAGGCGAAGGATTTTAGTTTTATGAGGAGCAATAGTAATAATTGCTTTTAAAGTTATTTAAATACTAATTTTAATTGTTTTATGGTTCAAAATGTCCGTCGGTTACGCGTCCCCCACACTAGTTTTTGGTATTTAATTTAAGTTTTTGACCATATTTTGAGGCTGAAATGAATTTTGAAGTTAGTGGAAATGCTCAAAAAACTCCATAGAACACGTATAAACCATCGTTTTTTACGAAATGACTTTTCTTCATGCCATAAATTGTGAAAAATGGTTGTCCCCCGGTTCCAAAATGTCTGTCGGTTACGCACGGATTTTACTGTTTTACAACATCTTAAAAGTTTATTTAAAAGTGAAACTGGGTAACTTACGATTTTCTCAACCACGCTTCAATGTTCTAAACAGGAATTATCAACATCTGTGCAAATGGATTTTATTTGGAAACGATTTTCACCAACAAATCCGATCTCGTGATTTGCCTATGGTTCTAGTCAGTGGCACTTAAATATACGGGAAAGGTTGGTAATACAGTAAAGTTCTGCCCTGTAATTTTTAATTCAATTCAACTAGCGTAATTTGCTTTAAAAATCAACATCAGAGATTATTGTAACAAGTAATATTGTTGTTATTAAGTACTTTTGAAATAGTCGGTTACGTAACCGACAGCGTAACCGACAATCGACAAGTTATTTTCCATTAGTTCATCATGCGTTTCCGGCTGTTTCCGCGGTACATGAGAAATATCGACAATTCAGCGGAACCCTTCGGTAAAAAGTCTTTTCTAGTTGTACTGAAGGTAAAAAAATACTCATTGGGTTTAAATTTTGACTTGAAATTTTCACGGAGCATGCATGCTCAATTGTCCCGATTTGAAATTATGACCCTAACATGCAAGTACAAAAAGTTACTTGAAATTTAACATGGAGAGATACAATTGCATATACCTGTGTCGAACCAGTTGTGCATCCAAGAGATTCGCAAATGGAAGTTTTTTAAGGGTTGTTCGTGTTTTTAATCAATTTCTTAACAAGTTCGAATGTATTATAAAATTAATAATACATAGTTTTTTGGAAATCTATCATAAAAAGGAGGACTCAAAAACTCAAAATCACTGGAAAAGGCTACCTTGATGCTTGATCCTGACACAATTTTCTTTAATTTTTTTTTTACAATATTATAGCTAGGAATTGAGGATTTCGCAATTCAGAGGAGAAATCATAAAATACAGTTTTTACTTAAACAGCCCTCACAACTTACATCATACAAATGAAATATCTTAAATGAACTCCAATAAATTAACTTCCCATATAAGTATTGCAATTTCTGTATTGCAATTCATAAAATGTTTGTTTAGCCTGCAATACTGCTAACTTTCGCCGAGCAAAAAAATTGCTAGTTTATAGCATTAAAAGTGCTACCTACTGAAGCAAAAAAATATTGGTAAATCAGCATTAAAATTTGTTTTCAAATTAGCATTGAGTACATTAAATCCATTTTTTTTTCAATGTAAAGTGTACTCCCGGTTTATAGCATTTAATAGCAACTTTATAATTAATAAGTTTTGTCTGTACTCCTTGAGCTCGCAAAGGGGGGCGGTGGGTCCTCTGGTCAGAACATGAATCAAAATCGACGGTGTCAGTTTGACGATAGAAAAATGATAAAGATAACAGGAAATATGCATACATGCATTTCAAAAGGGAACTTACCACATTGGCCTGAATATCGAACTCTGATACTCCTTTGTGTCCGGCATGCAGCTAATTTCAGATGACACAAACTTCGGTACGTGTTACCATCGGAGCCGCAAGCTGGGGATCCGCCCCCTTCCGGACACTCCGCCGGGCAGTGGCATCGTGGTTCACCCCTCTCGTCAGCCTCGCATAAGGCCCCATGGGCACAGGCCGTCCGTTCGCAAGGCTCTGAAACATATGTCAACAGACAATTTGAATTGAGAAACGAGTATCGAGAAATCTTTTGGGTTTCAAAGGCAGTGTACTTACAAGCTATGTACTGCAACACATCTGATGGAAATGGGTCTGTTGCAAAGAGTAAACAAGAGTCGCAATTGAATGGAAGGCCTGCGTGGTCAACGTAGATAAGGGATCCGAACGCGGGCTGGCCTGGGCTGGCCTCTGATTGGCTGCAACGGGTGGAGCAAAAATGACTCGGGGTATAGGGAAAATAACACGGGATTTTCGTTCCGGGGCGTTTATCTCAAAACCTAAGCAAAATCGTATCTAAACAATTTATACGAGTCGATTCAGCAGATTTTTCCAAACAATTTGATAGGTCATAAGTGCCACTTTATTGCAAATTCGAAAAGACTGTTTCAGTTTAAAAGAACGCACAATAGTGAGTTACTCAAACACTGCTCGAACACACGCCAAGCATGTAATCACACTATTGTGCGTTCTTTTAAACTGAAACAGTCTTTTCGAATTTGCAATAAAGTGGCACTTATGACCTATCAAATTGTTTGGAAAAATCTGCTGAATCGACTCGTATAAATTGTTTAGATACGATTTTGCTTAGGTTTCGAGATAAACGCCCCGGAACGAAAATCCCGTGTTATTTTCCCTATACCCCGAGTCATTTTTGCTCCACCCGTTGCAGCCAATCAGAGGCCAGCCCAGGCCAGCCCGCGTTCGGATCCCTTATCTACGTTGACCACGCAGGCCTTCCATTCAATTGCGACTCTTGTTTACTCTTTGGTCTGTTGCATACTTTTGCTACAGCGTTATGGAGGGTTGATTCTGGTGTAAACACAGAATAATATCACAGAATAATACAATCAGAACGGAAACTCCCATAAGAGCCAATGGAAGCAAGTTTGGAATTTAACGGCACCAATAGGCAACGCTGTGGTCCTATATCCGAACATGGCGAACGTGTGTGATTTATGTTGAAACTCATGTATTTCTGTAAATTCTGGAAAGAAATCTTAAGTTTCCGCCCTCACTTTCATTCTAATGGCATTTCAGAATGAAAATTTCGCGGATCATGTCCTATATTTTTTTTTCACGCGCGAATCCAGTTATAAACATCCTATATCCCAACATGGCGGACGCGAAATAAATTTGCTTCAAAATCCGACAGAGTTTCCGTTCTGATTGTATTATTCTGTGATAATACAACCATAACGGAAACTCTGTCGGATTTTGAAGCAAATTCGTTTCGCGTCCGCCATGTTGGGATATAGAATGTTTACATCTGGATTCGCGCGCGAAAAAAAAAAAAAAAAAAAATAGGACATGATCCGCGAAATTTTCATTCTCAAATGTCAATAGAATAAAAGTGAGGCCGAAAACTTAAGATTTCTTTCCAGAATTTACAGAAATAAATCAGTTTCAACACAAATCACACACTTCCGCCATGTTGGGATATAGGACCACAGCGTTGCCTATTGGTTCCGTTAAATTCCAAACTTGCTTCCATTGGCTCTTATGGGAGTTTCCGTTCTTATTGTATTATTCTGTGGTATAAAGTTGCGGGAAAATCACATTGAGAGCATTCAAAAGTTTCAAAATCAACTCATAAACCCATAAAAGACGTTCGAAATCCTAAGATGGCGGTCGAACGGGCAAATCAACCCCGCATGCATGCACCACGAGAAGCAAAAATGGCCAAGGAAGGCATTCGGTAAAGTAAGTACTTGCCACGTGTTTCCTCTTCAGCATTCAGGCAAATCGACACAAAATGTGAATTATTCACCGTAGTAGTCACAAGCAATAACAAGGAACTTTTTTTTTTTTTTTGGAATTTTCATTTGTTTGAATATTATTCAAAGCCACTGCAAATGATCTAAGATTAAAAGGCATGTGGCTTTACGAGTCAGTTTAATTAATACAAAATTGGCGAATTTATGTAAATGTTTTTTTTTTCCCATAATTTTCTTTCTTTTATCCTGTATCGCAATCGGGGGATCAGCATTAAATTATCAAAATATCCGCTCAGTGTTATTGCGTCAATCCTGCAATTGTTTGTGGACGACTCAAGTGATTAAGAAATTAAGGAAAGCTTGCGGAGTGGAGTATTTTTGCGCATCATAGTCATACGCTACACTGAACTGTGGAATGAAGTTCTTGTTAATCGGTGGAATTATCGGCGAATTTAAACATTTCATTAGATATACATAAAGTGGCAGCTTTGCTGACTGTTCCGATATCTTTTTATTTAGAGGGCCAAGAATATTAATTCCGGCAGTTCGGAAGAAACAACTTAAAATCCCAAGTGCAAGCTTGTGAAAATGCCATGAACGTCATTTTAGTGGCCAAAGAAAGAACTTTCACAGGCTCAGAGAATGATGGAGATCCTTGTAAGGGATTTTACCGAGTCTCGCAGTATATGTATGAAAGCTCGCTTACATGTGTAAGACCTTTAGGCGGCTACGCGCAAAAGTTGATAAAATATCGCGAAAAAGCCACTGTATAGTTAAGCAGTTCGCACTGAAATAGCACTGAATAAGTCTCTCAGCAATGAAATGTGTAAACTGCTACACGCTCCACGCTACAGCTTACCTACATACATCATTTTTTAGCCGCTTGGTTGCTTTATAGAATTGCGGCGAACATTGGTACGAATCTCATGGAATTTTGGCCATCGAAATTATTTAAAAAAATGATAATAGAAAAAAGCAAGGATTTCAATTTATGTTAACCTGTTCAGTCACCATGGATCTTTAAGATCCATTAATTTCAAACAATTTCAACAACTCAAATAATTAACTGAACAAACGGTATTGAATTATTCTGTTTCAAAGCCCGTTCATTATCTTAAGTGCCATTGGTCTAAACTATACAATTTTTTTTTTTTTTTTTTCAAATTTTAAATAAAATCGAATGAAAAAGATTCTGAGTTCAGAATATTTGGTTCTTTTTTTCCCCTCAAAATTTCAACATGAATGACCCAACGGGGCAAAAGAGAGATACAGTTTTGATGTACATACAAAAGACAATATGAGAATTGAAAAATTGGACAGTGGAGTTGTTGGGTAATTAGAGACTTCACCATGGAGCCTTGCATTGTAGTAGACACAAGAAGGAAAAGTATAAACAAAAATAATTAAAAAAATCGAGGAAAAAGTAAAATTACATAGTTTAAAAAATTAAACAGCTACAACAATGATCATTGCAACGAATTAATCTACTAACTTGCTTTGCTATTTCGCTCATTGCTAACGCATACCGACAAATGCAATTTTGAACAAAATTAACAGTAAGTGCATGTTTAATATTGTGATTTCGGCTTTCCTAAAGTGTGATCAAAGTTTCCAACATTCATAGACTTGGTGACTGGGTCAATGGGACGTTCGATTTATCTTCGATACGTTATTTTCTTTACAGGTTCTTCGTTCGTTTTTTTTTAGCGATTTGCACTTACAGAGGCAGCCACGGAAACGTTAAAAAATACTAAACAAAGAACAAGAGATGTGATTAAAAAATTCACAAAAACTTATGACTCCAAGTTTTAAAGGCTGTCGTTGCATTCGAAAAATCATAACTTTAACCATCCTAATACAAGATGCACTATCGTCGAAGATCTAAAAGAACTGGCCAAAACTTAAAACTTAAATTTTAAATTTCCGGTGAGATTTCTAGGTTTAAATTCCTTACTTGTTAAAACTGTTGAATGAGATTTAATTTGATCATGAAAATTTATAAATAATCAATTGATGAGAAATTTACTTTTTGATTTTTGGCTATTGTTTTACGACCTCAGACCATCGTGCGGTGACTATGAAAGGAATTTGAGGCCGTGGCATGATTCTCCGGTCGAATTATGAACTTCAATTGCCAAGAACACCAAAATACTTTCCAAAGCTTACCACAGTTCTCAGATGAAACACTTTTTAACCACCTTTTAATTTATTTGAAAGTTCATCATGACTATGTTGCATTTTAATCAGCCATGAGAAGATTGCAATTCCTCTAGATTTTGGCGAAAATCTCACGGACTCAATCCAAAATTAACGCTGACTTGTCCCTTATTCAATTGAAGAGTTTCGTATGTCAGTCGGATAGAACTCAGCAACAGCTTGTGAGTGAGCCTTTGCTGATGAAAAAATTAAACCACAGGTTATTTTGAGAAGTGATTCAGTCACGCGCTTACGAGGTCACGCGGTATAAGATGATTTTTAGTTTATACATAGGATTGAATTCATTACTCCTGTATTTGCTTACATAGTTGTTATACTCTTGTTAAAAAATGAAGATTGGATATTTCAAGATTTTGTAAGTTATGAGGTCCAGAAATTGAATAAATAGATAAATAAATTAATAGATAAATAGATAGATAAATAAATAAATAAATAAATAAATAACTAAATAAATAAATAAATAAATAAATAAATAAATTAATAAATAAATAAATTAATAAATAAATAAATAAATAAATAAATAAATAAATAAATAAATTAATAAATAAATAATTAAATAAATAAATAAATAAATTAATAAATAAATAAATAAATAAATAAATAAATAAATAAATAAATAAATAAATAAATAAATAAATAAATAAAAGAAAACTTTAAAGAAAAACAATTAGCGATTGATTTGGACACCCCCCTTCCCGCCACTTTGGGCCTACAAGAGTTAAAATATTAATGCTCCAAAATGGAAGCTTTCACAGCTTTCAAAGTTGTACCTCTTAAAGCGTCTTGAGCTCCGGGACCGATTCTGAGTTGTACACGCGGCAAAGTCTAAAACTGGCATCAATGAAGGATGAAAAGGCAGGGTGCGGTAATAAGTTAGATTATTGGGACTCATTTGTCACTTTTTCTACATTTAAAGGGCGAACTCTTCGGGTACTTTTTTTTCCGCCCTGAAAATTCTCTCCAGGCGAGGAGAAGCTTTAAGCCACGACCACGCTCGCTCCCTCTCATCGCGGTAAAAATACTCTCATTTTATCCACGCGTCTCCGAGTATTTTGATAAAAATAAATAAATATATACACCATACAATGTATACAATATAGTATAATCTTCATTTTTTCTTAGTTTCTTAGAATCGACTTTTAGCCTCCGCATAAGTCGCCTGGCTAAAGATGATGAGCACTTAAACATGATGGATGACATTTTGTGAACAGTAAGCCTTTACATTAAATGTATAACACATAGCCTTCGTAATAGGAACACAAACTTCTCCAGAAAACTCGACCAGAATACCCTGAATTTAGATATTTAGTTTTTTAGTTACACAAAAATACTTGATGACCTTCCCTCAGGACCTCAGGAAAGTCTGAGGGTCTGAGGGTAATTGGAACATGAGGTCCTGAGGGTACCCGCAGAAATTTTTGAGGGCACCCTCAAGATTTCTGAGGGTGCCCTCAGGACCTCATGTTCCAATTACCCTCAGACTTTTTTGAGGGCCTGAGGTTTTTTTTACTAGGGTAATTATATATTTAAACAGAAATGATAGCTTCAACAATTTCACTGCGGTACACTGAAAAAAAATGGCTGTTAAAACTATAAGAATAGAACCATAGTTGTTTTTCGCCTTATTTTAATCATAAGACCTATCTTTGCAACAGTTTGGACGTTTGAATCTACTCGAATTCCGATTGTCTGTATGGGATTCCAATTGTCCACATGGGAAATAAAACGCGGAAATATACAATCGGAAAATTCATTGAAACAATCGGCAATTTTTCTCTGTGTATTAGAGCTATTTTAGATCCTAAACAGAAGAAAATAAAACATTTGGAGGGAACTTACACCATATTTACTTTGGATTGAAATTGGATTCTTATAATACGCTTCAATTTTTTCTTTCAATCCATAACGTACCTATATCAATTCCTAGTCATATAGCTCAATGGATATGTTGCAATCTATTGCTACGTTAGTTATAAAGAGTGCCTATTCGTGAGTGAAATCACTTAAAAAATAACGTTGGGAGCATAAGAATGTTCCAAATTGACTCGGAAACAAACTCAGTAAATTCTTAACGAAATCCCTACATGGCGGTCAAATAAGCGAGTCACAAAGGGGGAGTCCGAGAGTACCATCTAGTCTTAACTTTCGATGCTGAGAAAAGTGACTCATCAGTATAAAATTCAAAATCATTACGCGGTTGACACAGTAAAATTCACATTAGATCAGTTCTTTACTTAGATTTATGGATGTTTAATTTTTGACGGGTCCATCTTTGTTCGAAGATAATAAGGCATGCCTCAATTAACCATCTATTGCATGGCGTTACCCATAGGTAACACGGGGTATTTTAATTTCTGAAAAATCAAGAAATGTGGTACTATCCATTCTGCATGTTGTTACCTATAGGTAACAGTACGGCCGATGTGGAGGGGGGGGGAATTATGATCCAGCGCTCCAGTAGTCCCAACATGAAAAAAATAGGTCCCCCCCCGAAATCGGCGGAAAAAAAATTAATTCATGCAATAGAGGGTTAAAATAATGTCAATTCGTGCCTCTGTTTTTTTTATTCATTTACCTATTTGAAAACATACAGAACCAGCATGCGAGCATGCCTTACCTTCATGGAGCCCATGGACCAAATGTAGTTCTCCAGCTATAACTTGCCTAAGCCACATTAACTGATGAGCACTTTGATTCATTAGAGAGCACAACATATATGGCTTGGCTCATGAGTTAAATGAGGATTATAAATACAGGTATGAAACTGAGCCCTCTAAATGTAATCTTGTGTAAACTATTGACCCAGAAAAAGTAAAAGTAAAAATACTGACGTTATACCTTTGTGCAAGAACAATAATTTATCAGTTCAATCCTGTAGATTCATGATTCAATTGTATCCAAAAGAGTTTTAATCGAAGCAAAATCCAATTTAATAGCATGCTTATTGTTTACTAGGAAATGAAAATCCCTCTAATCAACAAGCCAATGATTGTATTATCAATGATTATAAATGGCGGGCACAAAAGTTTGAGGATTTTGACGCGAGAGCGCATTAGATGCGGCAACGAGAAAAGAGATGGAAAGCAGGGTTGTCAGAAACTATCAGAAAAACATGTTTATTTCCCTTCCGGAAAAAACCGTACCGATTTTTTAGAACTGCAAACAAATGTCTACCCTTTCGTTTGGGGGGAAAAAAAGTTAAATGCTCTTGCTTTCAAAGCATAGCTTTTCTTTTAATATAAATATGCAAGATTACTTTTTCAAGCAGCAATATCTCGAAACTACATGTTTTTCAGCTTAAATTCTGTCAAAATGAAGCTCTTGCAAGGTTTCGATGTAGGAAAATGCACATAATTTAAAAATGCTGCGAATGAAACATCGAGAACATTAACCTTTTCTACTTCGATGTCAAATATATTCGACAAAAAAATACTTGCATTCTCTAATGTCGGATATATTTCACAAAAATCAGCACAAGGAAGAAAATAAATTAAAAAAAATAATAAATAATTTTAAAAAATTTAAAAAAAATTAAAACAATTTAAAAACAAATCTAGAGAAAAACAAAAAAGTATAAATAATAAGTCTGAAGAGTGGAAAGGGTTAAAAAAGTCTATGAAGTCACTGCTTTCGGAGAAAACTAAAGTTCAGAGTTAAGATGAACGCCACCCGTGAATGTATGCACTACACGTACATTTTGCGCTCCAACCAATTAAAAGAACGTATAAATTCGGACACGATACAGAATCATTTGGGTTTTCAAACAGTGAATTTGAAATTTCATTCTGACAGATCTCGTCGTGAGAAGCGGAGGTATACCAACAACAAAAATTTCATGACTTTTAGGCAAAAAAGTTTTGAAAAAAACGACCCCCCCCCGCCTTAAAATCAACCCAAACCAATATTTGACTCCAGAAATGAAAAAAGTACGTATAAAAATACTCCTGGAAACCAATTTTCAAGAAAATCGGTACATTACCCTCCAAAACATGCTAGAAATTCAGATTTTTAGGGGAGAACGTAGGGTGTCTATATCTCGGGGACCGTGCGAGAACTGTGGCTATAGTATTTTCACCAAAGTATTAGGTCATCGCATAAGATATCATTTGAGACATGTTTTGATAAGTGCCGGGAGAACACAAAAAGGGGCTGACTTTTCCGTCACTCTTTAAAATTCTGATCTAGCCAAAGTTTTGAGCTAGTTTTGTGGCATAAAGAGATGTACTGTCAGCAAATTAAATATTGACAGCCGACGCCTGAGATTTAGGTCCCGCTAGGCAATCTGCAATGCTTGAATTGCAGGTGGCCTATCTCAGCCCAAATCAAAAGAAGTCCCTCCACCTGAGAATTTAAAGCGCGAATAAACTGCGATTGAGCCAATGAGCTGTCTTGAAGTTGATAGGTCGAGTCCGATGTATCGACAACAAAGGAGCCCATTGGCTCGAGCAGTCAATTCGCGCTTTTAAATTCGCATGCGGAGGGACCCCTTAAGGCGTCGACTGACATAATTCAATTCGCTGACTTCAATTCAAAGTTCTCTGCGAGGAGTGAGTTTTGGAATTTTTCATTTGTCTCAACATTATTTTTCCTTCATATAACATCAGAATCAGCAGTCTACTTCTTACAGCGAAATCTTGCAAGAGATCCGTCAGCATAGGATGTGGAAAAATACGCAAAATTTTATATCAATTAACAATCAAATCAGTCGCCAGACAGATAACATGAAACCATAATTTTTATCACTGTCCATCCATCCGCAGTTATTAAAACAAGCTGTTCTCATAATTGCTCGTCTGGCAACTTTGAGCAAAAACAACGACGAGGTGTAGGTACAAATTAGTGATTGAAAGTTCATTTTGATAAAAGCCGGATTGTCAACGCAGTTAGGATTGGGTGTCAGGGCTCGAGTTGGACGGATTTGTTTGTCAAACGGTTTATTTAATCTGCCCATCAATTCTAATAAACAACTTGAAACTGAACAGACAGCTGACATGCCGAGTTGCCAGACTGTGCTTGGAAATAAATTACCATTCCCTTTCCGGCTCAATGCGGCGCGCGAGCTGAGTATACTCACTTTGAACGGCATCATTTGGCAATCTCATTCTCGGTAAACAGTCAGCGGTGGTATTTTGTTTTTTGTTTTGTCTATAACTTCACGCCGATGACAATCGGCCAGATTCAGTTCACGCTGAGCATAATTCGTCTTGTTTATTTTTTGACAACGGTAATTTGATAAACGTACTCCAATAACGGAGGAGAGAAGTCAACGAGGCGATTACGTTGCGTCGCAAAAGCGGAAACGTCGTTACGTCGATAGCGCGGCAACACGATGCTACGCGGAGGTCGGTTTACAGTCCATTCAGAAGTTGCACGAATGATTTTTCATCGATTTTGTGAAAATTTGTCGGAAGCTGATTATTTTTTAAACTATTTCCATGCAAAGTTACATTTCCGGACTACCATGCAAATATTACGAGCACATCCGAAAATTCTATCGTATCACATTTTATTATTTCAGCGCACTCATTGGCTCGTTACAGGAACCCTCCTTTAAGTGTTCTACACGCGCAGCATTATACAGGGTGTCCCAAAATTGATAGTAAATATTTTTACCACGTATTTTTGGGGCCAAAATAAGACTTTTTTTTCCTATGAACACGTGTCCGAAAATGTCCCCCCTCGGAGCTACAGCCCCCCAAAGTTTTTTTTAAAAAAATCTGTTTTTCTTCGATTCTAGCAACGGATCTCCCTAAAAATGGATGAAAATTGGTTTCCAGGGGTAATTTTAGGCGTTCTTTCTGATTCCGGGGTCGAATATTTCCGAAAGGTTCAAAAAAGGGGGGTTTGGGGGGGGTTCAAATTTTAAATTGAATAATTTTTTAGTGCTCCGTAAGAAAATGAGAAAAATATCAAAAGAATCTAATGGAACAAAACAAAAGGAACATTTTTGATCTCTTGTGTTTTTTTCATAAGACACACGGGAAACGAGTTAAATCGATTTTTCGCCGGGAGCGCACAGCCCGATAGCGCTGTTTCAGTGCCGCGTTGCGTCGAGTCGATCGCTGAGTCAGTTGAGTGCACAGAGCAGCGCTATCGGGCTGAGCGCTCCCGGCGAAAAATCGATTTTACTCGTTTCCCGTGTGTCTTATGAAAAAAACACAAGAGATCAAAAATGTTCCTTTTGTTTTGTTCCATTAGATTCTTTTGATATTTTTCTCATTTTCTTACGGAGCACTAAAAAATTATTCAATTTACAATTTGAACCCCCCTAAAACCCCCCTTTCTTGACCCTTTCGGAAATTTTCGACCCCGGAATCGGAAAGAACGCCTAAAATTACCCCGAGAAACCGATTTTCATTCATTTTTACGGAGATTCGTTGCTAGAATCGAAGAAAAACCGATTTTTTTTAAAAAACTTTGGGGGGCTGTAGCTCCGAGGGGGGGCATTTTCGGACACGTGTTCATAGGAAAAAAAAGTATTATTTTGGCCCCAAAAATACGTGGTAAAAATATTTACTATCAATTTTGGGACACCCTGTATACGTGCATGGGCGGATACAGAGAATTGTCTTTCTCTCTCTCCTTCTATTTGAACTTATGTGTTAGAAAAGGACAGCTGAGGGGGCCATCACGTGACTTTGGCCCCCTCTTCTGTCCTTTTCTAACGCACGTTTTCAAATGGGAGGAGAGAGAGAAAGACTATTCCCTCTATCCGCCCGTGTATACGTGTTTGAACTATTCAGATACAAAAGCGGATAGAGCCCCCCCCCCTCTCGTTGAACTTATGTATTATAGAAAGGGATATAATCACTGTCCTGTAGCGCAGTTGCGAACGTCTGAATTTTAATGGGTTTTTGAGCGGATTTGAAGGAGCAAAAATGTGAAATAATGGATATTCAAGGGATTCAGTAAGTCCCTGAAAAATCGATCCTTTTGTATAGGTTCAAATGGCGACAAATATGGTTGCCAAATAGCATGAGGCGCAACCGGAGTTGAATTCAGAGCTGCCAATGTGCGTATAATTAATGGCATTTTTCAATTCACCGATGATTCCACCGGTTGAGAAAAGATTACACAGTTCAGTTCAACGTTTGACTGAACTGCATGGAAATACTCGCATCTGCAATCTTTCCACAACCGGTAAAGTCGTTGATGACTTTATAAAACTTGCGTATATTTTAATTAATTAATGGTGTTTCCACCGCATTGAAAAAAGATTACAGGTGCGAGCATTTTCGTGCAGTTCAGTCATACATTGAACTGAACCGTGTAATCTTTTCTCAACCGGTGGAATCGTCGGAGAATGATGATCGTTGAAAAATGCGATTCATTTTACGCAAAACGGCAGATCTTATTAAATGATCAAAAGCTTTAAAAATTTGGCAGTTATTACGATTCAAGGTCCTTAAAGCAAGAGGGGGGGGATGTGAGCGATCAAACTTTGCTTTGCCACATATCCGTTTGGTATAAAGTACCCAGTGGCGAGGCGTGCGATTTGGCAAAGTTCCTTTTTTCCCATCTCAACATATTTGAAAGATCGAAATGCCTGGTCCTCGCAGATGACTAAAGTGTTCGACTTTTTTGGTGAATTTAAATGGAGAAAATACATTGATGCCAAATTTCACGCTTCGCCACTGATATCTGAGCTTCCTAAAATCGACACAAAGTCATTGAGGCAAATTTCCGTTAAAAAAAAGTTCATGAAACAAGACTGCTTTTCCGTAAAAATAAGCATTACGATTGAATGGGTCTGTTGCAAACTTTTGCTACAACGATTAAGAGTGTATAATCTAATGTAAAATCACCTGGTAGCATTAGAAAGTCATAAAATGCAATAATAAACTCACAAGAGGCGTTTAATGAAATCCAAGATGGCGGAGAAATATCGAGGAATCTGTATGCATGCACCGTGAACATCCAAGGTTGGCCAACTTTGACAGCCCACTGGAGGTAGAGGTTATGTGTTTGTTTACGTTGTGATTGGCTGTGATCGATATTGTGAGGTTGGCTATCCTTGAATGTTCGTGGTGCATGCATACAATTTGCTCGATACTTCTCCGCCATCTTAGATTACATTAAACACCTAATGTGAGTTTATTATTGCATTTTATGACTTTCTGATGCCACCAATGGAATTTTCAGGCGATTTTACACTAGATTATACATTCTTAATTGTTGTAGCAAAAGTTTGCAACGGACCCATTGAAAAGTATTCTGAAGAAAAGTCCCAATATTTCATGCGCCGTTCCTCCGGAAAAAAACGTCTCGGTTATAGTATCCGGGCAAAACTGGCAGCTACGCGTCAAACGTTTTTCCAATAAATTATTTACAGCCATGCCCGACTCGTGAAAGAATTCCTGCGGAAGAAATATGCTCTTTCTTTTTCAACCCTCCTCTTCAGTTTCGGCAATTAACCGTGAATGGATAATACTTCGATGAGATGAATAGAGCTCTCTAACCTGTTCGAAACTCTTAATTAAAAAGAATCCCTCTACGCTTCAAACCGAACACTTTGATTAAATACGTGCAATTCCGTTGGAAAATACCTAGTTTGCCTGCAGTACTTTTTCCTTTTTTTTTTTTTAAATCAAAGACTTGTATGTATCAAGATTAATCTGTCTTCGTATGTTGCTATCGTTTGCCTGAAGCTTAATCGATTTCCCTTCATTGTGTTTGCTCTACTTAAGACATTTTAATCGCGGCAAGAATTCTAGCGCTTGAATGGTAGGTAAAGGTGTTATCGAACATTTTCGACTGATCTTCATTCATTGATTCCATTTTTTATTAATGTTCCTTTTCCCATTCTACTATATTTGTGTGCATTATTCAATCCAGCTTCACCTTTTTCTTTGCGACAGAAGTGTTTTGTACAAAATGTCCCATATCCCACAAAAAAAAACAAAAAAAAACAAAAAAAAAACAAAAAAATCCATCATGCATGTCAGGAATTTTCTACAAAAAGCCAAAGGAACGTCTCGATAAATCCGTGAAATTCCAAAGAAATTAGAATAAAACCGGAACTCCAAATTTTTCAACAGCTTTGATGAACTTGATATAAAAATTATATTTGAACCCTGGCAGTAAGAATGGCATCGTTGACCGTGCCTAAACGACTATTCCATAAACGACTGCAGTTGACTATAACTAAGTAGTAAATATGGAGTTTAGTCGTTTAAAACGTCATTATAGTGGTCTATAGTAAAGACTTCATTTTTATCAGAGCAGCGGTGGCTCGGAAAATGTGGCAACGATATATTTTCTCCATTTAAACCTACGTACAATAATCGATCTTCAAGGAATGCACTGAATCCATGAGATAGATACTTTTGCAAAGGATACCAGGATCTCTTCCATCTCTCTCATTTTCCATTTGAATGCGTATGAGTAGGAAAAGGACAGGAAGAGGGAGTTTTATCCCCTTGTCCATCCTTGTCTGACATACGTTTCTTAATGGAGAAAAGAGAGAGATGAAGA
The DNA here is from genome assembly GCA_011764245.1 of Trialeurodes vaporariorum. Taxonomy (NCBI): domain Eukaryota; kingdom Metazoa; phylum Arthropoda; class Insecta; order Hemiptera; family Aleyrodidae; genus Trialeurodes; species Trialeurodes vaporariorum. The sequence goes on from VMOF01000320.1 coordinate 19,220,579, forward strand.
AACTCTCGTTGCGCTACTGGCGCAAGCCGCCACTATATCAGAGAACTGCGGCATGGATTTTTTAATTGAATCGTTTGGTTTATGGACTGTTCTATTTTCCCGCTCATCGGCTCATCTATGCCGGAAACAATCCGAAACTTTTAAACCTGACTTTGCGGTTCTTCACGCGATTCATCTATCATCAGGGAGCAGCAACTCAAATGCAGACCTGAAAAAAAGCGGATGCGCCCTCTTCCCAGTTTTTACCTCGTGGGGGAAAAAAAGGAGAGGGCGGCGCGGCGTCGGCGGCCTGAGGTGCAAATTGATTGATGGTGTACGCTGGAACATCTCCGCACTTATTAGAAAATACTGAACCGTTATTAATCGGACGCAAACGTATGAGCAAAGAGGACGGGGGGAGAGGGAGGGAGAGAGAAAGATACTGAGATGGAAGAAAATCATCCTTTATTACCACACGAGTATCCCATTAAAGATGCAGGGCTGCCACCTTGAGTATAATTTTACGAATTCTTCCATCCGACTCAATGCATTTCTATTTTAATTTCCCTCCAAAGACCACACTGATAGGATGTCTCCTCTAGATGCATAATATAGAAAGTCAAGGTGGTGCACACTGGATCGACCCACTCGATTTCCCGGATATAATTTTACAAATAAAAATCAACATTGTAAACAACGAATAGCAAGATAACTTCAATACAGCTGTGGAATCATTCATTTAGGATATTAAAATGAGTCAATTTACATGGTTTCCACTAGAATCATTTACAGTGAAATGTTCTTAAAGAAGGAACACATAAAAGAATAACAACAATAACGAGAACAACAAAAAACCACTTTTCATGTTCGGATAGATTCATTTTTCTAACTAGTGTGTAGCGTATTGAAAAAAAAAATCTCTCAGACATAGGCTCGCGTTAGATTAGCACGAGGAATATGATCCCGTTTTAAATGAATGGGTAACCGATTTCTGGAATGTACAAATAAAAGCAATTAAGTATTAGTATTAGTAAGTTCGAAACAGTACAAACGCTGGTATAAAATTAGAATCCAATGGAGTTTCATCGAACTGAACCCATGTGATATGTTTGCATCTTAGCAAGAAGCGCCTTCATTTTTTTGCGTAGGCAAAAACAACACCGGAAAGCACGAATAGTTATCTCTACATAATACCTTCAAAACCTCGTCATTTGACGGCGCGCCGCGCCGCAGATCACGCGGCGCATCGGCGGCGTCTAGCTAATTGAAAACAATCGAATACTAATCGTCTTCATTTTTATGATGTAAGCAAAAACTAAACCTATAAGTATAATCATTCTTATATTAGTG